>JAGDQP010002255.1:74572-107502 GCA_022664845.1 Lepisma saccharinum
TGTGTGTGTGTGTGTGTGTGTGTGTGTGTGTGTGTGTGTGCGCAAATCAGATCAAATAACATGGATTAAAAATCGTACTTGAAATAATACAAGTGGAGGCGAAAGTATTAAAGTAACTTACCACGAAACAGATGCTTGACTTATTAATTACTTTGGGTCATTACATAGTTGATAGTTCAACAGAAGGGGCACTAATTTGTTACAAAGGTGAAAACAAACGTGTATATAGATATATACTACAAAGTATTGAGGACAAGAATAAAGAGTTTTACTATGATACTTCTTTCCAACATCTGTTTTAATTTTTAAGCGATACTTCAAAATAACGGGATGAGCAACTCTTGTAGGGTCACGGCATAAAGGCGGCGGACAAATTTTTAAAAGAAGCTGCCGCTCCCTTGGGAACCATGGCTGAATTTGAAGAGGGAAGGAAAGAAAATTTAATTTCTTTATTGCCTTTCCAGCTTCGATTTGTCTCTCTGTACTCTGCTACAGAGAGCGATTGAGAGGAAATTGTAAAGAACAGTTAAACAAGAAGGGAACCAAGAATGGCGCTAGATTCTGCAGATGTACCAAACGTAAGGTGCTAGGTGCTAACATAAAGGGAAAAGTGCTAGGCTTAGCACTATAGTGCTAGGGTTGGCATCGCTCTCCGCTCGCTACCCTTTCTCCGGGCGTTGTTGCCAAATTACTATCCAAGCCGAAGAACAGAACCTTTGACCAGAATTTTATTAGCTATAAGGTTATGGAATGAGAAAAGAAGAATGGAAAATATAATACAAACACATACACATTTCTCGTACCTATTGGTACGTGTAGCAAATAAGGATATTTCATATTCTCCGTTATCGTAGTACCTAGAAGTAAAACTAAAAATTGTATACACAATTAACATACACAGAAAATATAAACATACAAAATTCACTTACTAACTAACATATTAAAATAACTACAAAGAAATCTGGTGTGCACTCCTAAGATTATTATAAGTACGATCAGCCGATCTAGAAAGAATATTAACATTATTTACATATTTTATACCATTAGAAAATAAAATTGCCTATGATTACATTACATTGCCTATGGAATTCCCCTAGACTGTAGGGCAGCTTATATTAACACTGTTTCTTGCAGTAACCTTATTTATCTTGTTGAGAATCGACATGTAAATGGAAAGAATGGGAATATTTAGTTTGTTTTTTTTGTGTGAAATTACTTAATACAGACACAGAAACGTATAATATTCTTCAGTAGACCGACAGTACCAAGGCCATACCGTGTTTGTATGGTATGAAAGTTTGTTCATGCTAGTATAGTATTATTCAGTACAAAACACAATATTTTAACTTCATTCCTTTGTATTAAGGAGAAAGTTTCTCTGTAGATTTTATACCAGGAAAATGATTAAAATTTTATGACGTGCCTTATGCTCCCAGTTTAAAGTTAGGACCATTTAGCACAGCGAACAAAGTGTATTATTGAATATTATTTTCCTTAATTTAAACAAGAAGGAAACTATAGAAATGACGCGTGACAAGAATACCTAAGAGCAAAATTGCTTTTTGTCTCCCGGAACTTGATTGAATATCCACACTCATCTTACATCTATCCCCCCCTCCCACTCCTTTTCTCTTAGCTGCAAACTGAAAGCCTTTAGAGATAGGTAGAAGGACGATTGCCTCGATCCCTTTCTCTCTCTAAAGACCTGGTTCTGCATTTAACGAACGTGTGTTCTCTTCTAGTCATAACCCAACGCAATGAAATGTCGTCCATTTGCATAACGTACGGCACTTCACCTCCTTTTCTAACGGTTATTACCCCAGTTCACAGATTCAACACGAGACGAGCATCCAAAGGAAATTACCCGTCTTTGCCTCAATGAAATGGTATAGTTTGAAGCTGGCTTCCTAGATGGTGCACAAGTGAATTGTGACTCAGAAATTAGAGTAACCTTTAAATTAACAGAAAGCCACGACCATTATTTTTTTTTAAATAAATGTACTAGTGTCAAAATTCTGTTTCATTATCTCTTTCCCTAATTTTGTTCGTGTGTTGGTAGAGTTTGTCAAGAAGTATCTAAGACACGCGATGATGCTTAGTGTTATGTATTTAGTTTTATATTATATGGGATTCGCACTACTTGTAAAATGATGTATCTTTCAACATTGGCTTAAATTAAAAGAAATTAATATTTGAAATTTGTTGAAATGGATACTGTTTGTTTGATTTTGCAGATAAAAAACATTCTGAATAATATATAAAATGTTTACAAAAATCTTATTAACATTTGGTCACCATTTAGAACCGCCATATTGATTTGGTTTCTTAAAAATGACAAAATATTCTTCAGAGAAACATTATGCAATTAAACCAGAAAAGTTGATCTCATCTGGAATTAAAGATGGTCGATATTACAGTAAAAGGTATTATATAGTCTTCATATATCCACTATATTTAAATATGGCAGCTGAAATCCGAAATTGGTTTTACATGTTTCTCATTATAATTAGTTTAATGCTAAATGACTATGAAAGCTTAACGGAAACGGGACGAAATATATCGAAATATGACCAATAAAACAGAATCAGATCTTTTTAGCAATATCAGTTTCGTTTGCTCTCTATTATAAACTATTGAGTCTAGTCGAGTTCATAGCCGCAAATTGTTATTTCGGGATATTTAATTGATTAAGTTCAAGCACCATATTTATAGATTTAAGTAGGCATAACTCTCGAATCAATTATTACCAAGACTTTGTTTCTACCTCAAATGGGAGGGTATAAATGTCGAAATAATATTATAGAACTCCATTATCAATATTTATTAAATTAAATAGACATATTTTTTTTATATTCTACTGCAGATGCATTACAGGAATTCTATACCGAGTTTCAAGAATGATAAGTGGAGCAAGCCGAGCGATGACATGCCATGGAGAAGTCGATTCTATGTTTACGACAGGACCAGTGAAATGAACAGCATGTTTCTTTGCAGATATGAAGCTCGGACTCGGGCAAAGATGGAAGATACGGAAGCAATTTGCCATCAACAACACACCTTTCATGGTTGAAAACGATCCCATACTAGAATTCCGTAGTTCCTCGCCTTACTTGAAATTAATTCGCAGCAAACTCACGCCCAATTCATTATATGAAAAACTAGAAGGTAGGGCATACTGTTAAATTGGTAGCCTCAATGAGAATAGCAGTTATTGATATTGCATTATTGAATATGTCTATTGTAGAAATCAATAGTGAAGATACACTCCAGCAGTATTGTAACCCTTCCCTACTGAGGGGTGTAATTACAATACCACTGCGAGACCCCGCGTCGCGCCTCGGGTGTCCAGGGGTCCCTACAAGCAACATACAAATACAAGAAAAAATGTTAATAGCAAACATCATAACAACGAAATAGCCTCAAATTTTGATTTAAAAACTTTCTCATAATACTTTCCCCACTAACTTTAGTGTGTGGGTCTTACTCAAGAATTTGCTCAAATTACATGTTCTAAACCCTAAAACGCTGGCACCTACCGTTCCCCTCACGAACTCATTCCAGAAATACTGTATAATTTGTGTCACTTTACAGCTCCTGCATACAGTATTTCTCACTGGATCTTTTTTTTTTAACAATGCCTTATTACTATACAAATAGTCAAACATATCGTTTGAAAGCAGCTTAGCAAAAGCACGTCATGCTGTTCTGATAACGATTCGGTCGCCCCAGGAAAGCGCATGCCACGCGTTTATTTTTTTGTGTGTATGTTAATCCTCATAGTTGGTATTTGCATCGGGTATAATGAAAACATATATAACTTTGTTCTGTCGATGTTTTTAATACGAATTGTGCTTAGATACTAAAAATGCTGATAAATTAGAGGACTCCGAAATATGTATGCGGACAGCTACTTTCAATATAAAACAGCGGACACGTTCACATAAATGCTCACATGCGGTATGTGGAAGATGCTCCCAGAATGGCTATAGGGCAAAAGCTGTAAAAGTTTTCTTGCATGGGGGAGCCGAAAATTATAGTCACACCACTGTCCTTACTTCAAAGCGATGAGATATTGAATGACATCCTAAAAATGCTGGAATGAATAAAAGATTCTGAGCTGCTGTTAACAGCTGGTGGGCGAGGAGCTTCTACAGATTGGTATGCTACAAACGGTGGTGGTAGTTTTGAGCTGGGGTTATGTCCTTACATGTGGCGTGAATGTGATAACACAAATATATCGTTTAATCGTTCATCGGACATAACAATAATGTTATTCTCATGTGACAAATTTACTGGTATATACACCATCACGTCTATGTCTTCTCTTGCATGTGTGCACAGTAAAAAACAAATGTTTTCTTAGTGATCATGACACACTTCTTGTTTGCTTTATTTCCTAATAAATCTTCAAATCTTATCAATAATTTTGTGCTAATAATAAATGCAACATCATGATTTTGTGCTATATGGAATTCTTAGTGTTGATGCAGTTTTAACTCATAAACGAGATCCTAAACATTTTATTTATAAAGAATTGGTTGTGTTAATAATGAAGCAAGTGTTTTCCAATTTCTGTAACGCCCTGGAGAAACTTGAAAGTTGATGTACAGGAGGAAGACCTGTCCCTTGTAGAAAGTATCTAAAATACCACGAGAAGAACCAGTGTACCACTTGCTAATTTACACTTGCAAGGTTACACCCAACAAAGTCTACTGTGGCACATGTAAGAAAATTGTACACTAATACAGCGTTCAAGTGCCCTTTAAGACCAAGAATAAACCAATTAGCTATCCCAGAAAAAATATACAGAGTTCCGGTCCAAATTAAAACCACTAGCTACTCTGAGATACCGGAACGCAATACAATAGAAACACCTCAATAAAACATAACCACAACTACAAACTTCTCTAATATAAATTATACAAAAGAGAGAAAAAAAATATCTGTCCCAATCAACAATATTGTCAAATGGGTGACAACATTGTTTACACTTAACCTTCCTCAGAAATTACAAAGTAAACTTCACTCCATTCTAAGTCAAGTATCGGAAGAACGACTTCATAAATCCCCTCACATCGACGGAAGCTCATTTCTACGTAGGAATAGAAAAGTTCTAAAAAAAACCAAACAAGCTACAAAGGTTCATCTCAAACTAACAATGACATCAACAATGGCTAAAATAACTAACAGAAAAATCAAATCAATCTTTAGAATAGCACAATGAAAATAATGTTCATCAACATAATTTGATTAAGAGAAGAAATTCAGGAAACAATACAACTCGCACACGACCAAAAATAGATATTATTAATGAAATAAAATTAACAGCCAACATTCCATTTACAATTTCAGGCTACCATGTATTTAAAAAAGACTTGTAGTGGCGGATGCGGCAATTCTAGTTAAAAATAACATCAATTCTCAAGAAATCAAAATCCCAAAATCTCTACAAGAACCAGTAAATACTCCAATAGTTATAGCTATGAATCATCATCTGGACGCAATTCACAAACTCTCTCTCTTGTCATGTCCATCAACAGACATTAACAATAGCCTACCACTATTTCAATAAATGGAACAATTCAGAAAATGTGATTATCATAGCAGACCTAAACAGTCAAACCCCAATGATGAGGGACAGATAAAATGACGAAAACGGAAAAATTGTATTTCTAAATCTGTTTCAGTCATTTTTCATCAATGTAAACGTGGAGCCTACCAGATTTGTTAATAACACTGAAACAGTACCTGACCGTATTCTAATATATCCAGTCATATCCAACAAAATTGATTCAAATCTATGTGAACAAAAGCCTTCCATCCTATCACAGAGAAATTTGTATCACTTTGATGCTAAAATTGACAAAACATACATATCTCATTCAATACACAAACTACAACAAAGAAAATTGGAAAATTCTTAGAAAAATAATTGAATAAGACCTATGACTCCTCAACAGAATTGTACACAAAAGATCTTTTGAGTTCATCAAGCATCAAATTAACTGGTTACATAAAGAAATAAAAGGGAAAATTGGAGAATTCAGAGAGCTTCAAACTATTCAATACTTATTTGTTATCCAATATGACAGACAAGATCTACACATAGGGAACATTGATTTCTTACTTGAAGATATTAACCAAAATGAAATCACTACTGTTCTAAAAAAGAAGAAAAATACAGCCCCTGGTCCAGATAGTATCCCATACACAGCTCTATTCGATCTATCCTTCAAACTTAGTTTCATCCCCCCTCCCCGCCTACAATGGAGAACCGCCTATACTGTTTCATCCAAAAACACAATAGAAACCGACTAAATTCAGATAACTATAGTCCCATTATCCTCACGAATACTGTAGCCAAGATCTGCAAAACAATATTAGCAAAAAAGCTGAACAAATACATGGAAGAGACGAACCTAATCGCAAACATTCAGGCAGGCTTCCGCCATAGTATATCTACAATAGACCAGTTAATCCGCATAAAGACAGACATTAAAACAGGTCTAAACAAAGGCCAGAGCGCAGATGCCGTGTTTATGTATCTTACTTCCACATTCGATCCGGTTTGGCAATATCCTCATTTACAAGTTATTACTTACTTACTCTATGGCTTACGGAACTCTCAAGTTCATCACCGCAGTAACAAACGTTCGTCATCCCGAACAAAACCAAGCCAGGTTTCATCACAAACACATACTCTCTAAGTTACCTTCCAATGGTGTCCTCCAAACGTCGTCTCGGTTTTCCCAACAGTCTCTTTCACTTCGGCTTTCCAATCATGATGGAAAATAATCTTTGTTTTTCTCCCATCCGAGCTACACGGCCTGCCCAATTTAGTCGTTGTGATTTCATTGCTCTTACATCGGGTGAGTCGTACAGTCCTTCGAGTTCTAATATTAAACGCGAGGTTGGGAGTTTCTGGATTGAATAGAAACATGCGTTACCCGACACTAAATGACTTTCTTACGTTAACTCGGTTTTTTCTTGTTACGCATGCTCCCAAGTATTTAAATTTGTTTGCTTTCTCTATACTATCAAAATTTAATTGTTATCTACCTATTTTCGTTATTTTCTGTGTTTCGGCTTGTTGTCATGTATTTTGTTTTCTCTATGCTTATCTGTGGACCTATCTCATCGCACGCTTCTGCTAAGACATCGGTGTTACTTTGTAGTGCCTCTATATCTTCCCGTATTGAATCTACATCATTCGCGTACACGAACTGTCGATTCAAGCTATTTAACGTTAGTTCATTTTTCTCTTATTTATTTTTAAAATCGCATATTCTAAAGCGAAATTAAACGGTAGTGGTGACACGGCATCACCTTGTTTCAATCCGTTGCGAATCTTGAAACTATCTGACATATTATTACGTACTCGTACTCTACTTATGGGGTCACTGAACACATTTTCACAATTTTCCGATTTATCGCCTTTTTATAAATTGGGACCATTATTGAGCTTTTCCATTCCTTTGGAAGTTCCTCCTTTCTCCATATAGTGTTTATCAATTTATGCAGTTCCTTTATTAGTATCGTTCCTCCCGCTTTAATTAATTCGGCTGGAATATTGTCTATTCCTGGCGATTGGAATTTTTAATTTCTTTATCGACATTTCGACCTCAGTCTCGCTAAATTCGGGTATCCACTGTTCTACGGTATATATTACAAATTCTTCTGTTTGTTCTCCGCTGTGTACATTAAGAAGTCTGTCGAAATAACTTGTCCACACATCTACCATTTTAGTCGGATCCGCCTGCAGATCTCCGCGTTCATTCCTAATCCTCCCTAACCTCGCTAGTAACCTTTTCTTTACGAGTTTACCCCTTTGTACAACTCTTGTATGTTATTTTGTCTACCCGTTTTCCGTTATCTCCTGAATTTTCTGCGTCATATATTCTCTCAATTTGTTTCTGAACCCGCGTGTTGCGTTACGTTTCGCGTTACTGTAGTGGTTGGTATTTGCTTTTATTACTTAGCCATCACTGCCTTGCTTGTTTCCGTTCTTCATTGAGTTTAAGATATTCTTCATCAAACCAACGTTTGTTTTTCTGTTGTTTCTTCCCACCTACACGTCCCTCTGCCGCTCCCCTCACTGTATCACGAATTGCCTTCCACATCTTACATACATCAATTTCATTATTAATGTCATCTTTAATACTACTAGAGTCGGCTAAGATTTCGAACATATTTGAGATTTTCAGTTGGTGATCGGCTCTTATGCTCGGATTTTCTAATCGTTTAACTTTGAATTTAAGTTATTTTGATTCTTTACTTTCTCTGTTCGCGATGCATAACTTTTCCTTCAATTTTGTGATCACTAACTGATGGTCGGTTTTACCTTCCACTCCTCTGTAAGACGTAACAGCCATTATATGGGTGCGACTCCTTTCATCCACTAATACGTGATCGATCTGGTTGAGCGTTTTGCCATCCGAAGAGGCCCATGTGTATTTGTGAATGTCTTTGTGGTGCAAGTACCTGCTCTTTACTAGTAGGTTTTTCGAGATGGCGAAAGTTATCAGTCTTTCTTCATTGTTGTTGGTGATTCCGTGAAGGCTGTATTTGCCTATAGTAGATCTATATTTTTCCTCCCTCCCTACCTTAGCATTGAAATCACTCAACACAATTTTCGTATAATATTTCGGTAATCTGTCATACAACCTTTCTAGCTCCTCGTAAAATGTATTTTTGTCGTTATCATTAGCCTACTCGGTCGGCACTTAGACATTTATTAAAACCGTGTTGCACCATCGGGTACATATCATCTTTCATTGACGAATTCTATATTCTGAACCGCCTGAAGGATAGGATACTTAATGCGAAATCCTGTTCCGAAATCGTGAGATTGTGTTCCCCCATAGTAGAAAGTGTACTTGCCCTGTCAGGCGTCGGAAAGTGCATTTACAGGTTATATGCAATGAATTTCACAACATCAACTACCCGATGGATTGCTAATTTCTTGACAAATAAGACCATTACAATCAAATCCGCTAGCGAAATAAGAAACATTATAACTATACAAAAAGAAGTCCCTCAAGGCGCCGCCCTGAACCAAATTTTATATACTATATATGTGAATGACACACCTGTACCACAGCAAAAACAAACAAAATTAAAACTTTTCGCTGACAATACAGCTTCTTGGACATCTGCTGGAACTACTGGATCTGCTATAAAAAACTCTTGAATCATTCACAAGAAAAATCACTAATTGGTGCAATACCTCTAGACTACAATTGAATCAAAACAAGGCACAATTCTTCATTTTTTATCCGTCTAGCCGAGGCACCAGAAAAGACAAAGCCCTATATCACTATTAAAAATACACGCAAAAACTCTGCAAAATATTTGGGCGTTACTTTCGATCAAATGTTAGCATTCAACACTCATATAAAAGACAAAAGCATTAGGCCTCAAGACGCATGCACTACTAAAATTCTATTTCAGATTTCCACTCTCCACAAAAATAAAAATAATATTATACAAGTCAATTCTCATATCCAAGGTCATCTACGGTCACGAACTTTTTCACTCAGAAATAAGTACAGAGCAACCCGCAAAGTCTAAAAGATACTGGATAAGATACAGAGAAAAAATATGGAATGCAAATAAAACAGACCTTTACAGTAGAATCCCAAGAATACAGATAAATAACTGCATATGAGCCAAATATGAAAGACCTACATACTCGCAGCCATAGACAAAAAAAAATATTGTTATAGCAAACTTACCACAACAGATGAATACAAAATTATAAGACATCAAATAACGTACCAAGAGCCATTATTATACTAACATTTCAAAACACAGTGCTTAACTATACGAAACATGGCATAAATCAATTCTTCACCTACTCGACGATCTAAAAAATAAGATGAACAGGAAAGCCTCTATCTAAGCACCAAGATATATTAATAAACAGAAATAACTTCCCACACCTCCTTGGTTCCTAACAACCTACAATCTAACATACCCTAATTCTCAACCAATCAATAAATTAAATTAATAAACAAATCGATTTTGGAAACAAATATTAAATTACCCGATTACCCGCAAGTAGCGGCAGGAATAGCAATTAAGTATAATGTATATAGGGGTACTCAAGGACACTACACCATTCAAATATTGTAAAATATAAAGATAGAAGTAGCAGTGTATGTCTAGAGGACAGAAATGAATGTCTCCGTTAGTAGGAATAACTTCAAATGAATGTATTGCCCCAGTTCTCTTTCAACCGTTTACAAACGCTTGGTTCCTCTTGAAGGTGATGGTACAAAATGGCAAGCCAACATTTAAACTTAAATTCTTATTTATATTTACCATCACCTGCCATCATTATCATCACCTTACCATCAAATGCCATCACTATCAGGCATTTGATAGAAAATTGATTTGTTAGATTTAGGTAATTTGTAGTTTCGGTATATATTAAAATTTAAAGCTACTTGGTGGTTTCTTCAAAGATACAAAAGGAGTGTTTATCGATACACACGTATACAGTACCTTTGAACAAATCGTATTTAATGCTATTATATCACAAAAATCTAAATCTAAATTCTTACGATAGTTACTAAATTACGTGAACTAATTACGAAAGGACTGAGCTTCTCATCGTAATACTAAAACACTAATTATCAAATTAACTGCCTATACTAAAATAAAACAGCCTAGAAAGCGTTCAAAGATACAACTAACTTTTCTATCTGAAAAAACACGACGATTGCTCTTCAGTAAAGTTGATTAACATTTGAGACTACTTCTTTCTCTGCAAACGTGGATCATCATAGCAGCAAAAATTGAAAGGAGTTTTAATAAAATTAAGTTTACCACGGGCAGTGGTAAAAGATTAACTCTGAGTGACCCCAAAACTTTTGGAGACCATTCTGCCCCCTTGTGGCCTCGTGCCAAGGCCATCCTTGCAATGGAAACTGATACGAACGCTTCAGGTTTCAAAATCGTTGACTCATTAATTCTGCTGATAACGTAATGAAGGCTGCATAGTAAAACAGAAAGAAAGATTTACGGTTGCAATAAGAAGAATATTGTGATGAAAATATGAAGTAAATATGAAGAAATTAGTTGATATTCCTAAGAACATAGTAAACATTCAAGAGTGAATTGACGAGTTTTAGAAAAGAGCATACAATACAAAGGTATCAATAAATAAAGGTTTTGACGTCACCAAATTTTAATGGGTAGAATAAAACAAGACCATTAATTTCCAAATCTGAAGCTAGCTTTCTCTTATGTGTTTACGTTGAAGCCCTATGGTATAGTCGGAGAGATGGATGAAATGTCAGCAAAAGTATTTTCGTTGCCACGCAAAAATAAATGCGTTGAAATTTTCAATTACGAGTGTTTTTTTTTTCATTCTATCGTAAAACAAAACCTTTCAGTAACTTTCCCTGGAGAAAAAGAGGTGACTCAACTACCTGCATGGACATTTGCAGTGAATATAATTATTATAAAATAAGGAAAATATATCGGATTTCAACATTATTATAAAAAAAAAGATTTTTTTTCAAATTATGGTTTCTTAAATTCTTTGGTTAGCAGTAAATAGGACTTTAAAAGTAACATAGAGACTGATCACACTAATTAAAATAATAATAATAATGTGAATTTGAATAAATAGTTGGGATATAATTGAATACTCAAACTAAAAGGTTTCTGTTTGCCGTTGTTATCATTATTCGAACTTTACATTAAGCTGCTTGCCTGGCTTTTACCAGAGAAGAGGTTGACATGTTTTATCAGTGCATAACTAGTTATGTAGATCACCTGAAGCAACGTTTAACATTTTAACTGAATTTCAATGAATTTGCATAACTTCCAGTGGAATAAACATTTGGTATATGCGCGGTAATGGAAATAACACGTAAATATATTTGCTTTATTTTTTTTATGAAGGCTGAAGGTATTTCTTGGAATGGCAGGATTTTAACTCCAAATAATTCAATACACCGTTCAAGTAAGTTTTGTATTTTCTATGTCGTTTACATCATTAGCTATAATGAAGAGAAAACGAAAAATTCTATTTTTACTTCGACTTGTGGACAGGAATGAAAATCTAACTCAATACCATAGTTTCCATTGATTGAATTCTTAATAATGCGATAAACGAAGTGGTGAGTTTCTAAGGACGGAACCTACAGTTTCTCGTAAACTGGGCTCCGAACCACTGCGTTCAATTGACCCCGGCGGGAAACATAGTTTCCAAAGCATATTCAATCCACTAGTGGATAAATCCTCTCCCCGAAGGGAGGAGTTGGTCTACTGCTCCCACGCTGACCAGACAGGTTGGGAGAGGAGAGCCTAAGCTCTCACTGTGATCGCCACTGTCTTTTATTCACAGCAGCTCCCCAATTGTCCTCACGATGATGGGTCAATACCGAAATCTTTGAGCCCCCACCTTGAATCGAACCCGGGACCGCTGGCACTGAAGTCGGCACCGCGCGCTACCGACTAAGATATATATATATATATATATATATATATATATATATATATATATATCCATTATGGTAGTTTTACAGAAATTGAGGGAAATATACCTGGGTGTCAAGTTTTCTTGAAGAATATAAAAACAGTAAAATTTTCCAACCTGAATATACAGTAGATTGGTATTAAATGTTCTGTAATAAAGAATCAAGCGAAATTATCTCATTGCTTTCTGATATATATTATGTGTATGTTAGGTACTTGGAGCTGGTGAAGGGTACAGCCTTTCCTTCCTAATTGAGACGATGGCAGCTTATCTTTCCACACAGAATACGAACATCCAATGGACATCCTAGCGTAGCTACAATGTTTATTTGTATGGATGTGATATCTACGTCCAATGGACATCCGAGTGAAGCCACAACGTGTATCTATATGGATAAATGGTACGCACGTCTACTGGGCATCAGCTGGACATCGAACGAACATTATGTATCCTTTGTCGCACGATATGTCAGCTTCTGGCTCCTTCTCACAGAAGAACCAAAATATTATTGATATAAATACGTACTATGAACGTTGGGAGAGATCTCCGCTTCTCTCGTTTTCAGGTATAGTTAAAAACTGTCTGCTGTCTGTAGCTGTATGTAGCTGTCTGTGGCTGAATTCGAACCTATGGCCTACTGGTTTGTAGTGCGTCAGTTTCCTTATTACGTATAACCGAGTTCAAGTATTATTTTGTTGTTCCTTTTATGTAACCAGGTAATATTTTCCTGTTTCTCAAGCAGGGATAGCCATAGAGGCTGTAAGGCAACACTGGGATGGTTTATTTGCATCACATATTAGTGCTATGAAAGAGAACACACAAACAAGCCCCGAGTCATGCCACTACATTGTCACGAGATTAGAATGAAGCTAGAGTTTGTTTTTTCTGGGTAAGCACTCGATAAGACGTCCATTCTGTATCCCACTGATTCTCGAGACTGCAAAGCATATTGTAATTTTGACTATACTAGTCATCTTGCGCCCGAGGCGCATACTCCGCTAGCCCCACTTAAACGTTTCATCTCCGTACCAAGTAAGTTAGTTTAAACTACATCGAACCGTATGGGAACTTACCTTTGAAACTTCAGCATTGTCCAATTCAGGTCGTGCAGATTTCGAAGGAAGTGTTCACTAAATGTATGGCTTTCGCTCTGATAGACGTCCTTTTTCTGCTGAAAATGCAGGCACAATTTCTGGACATACACTAGGCGTCGCGATGTCCTTGGCAGGAATATCCATTCTATGGCAATAATTGGACATCCTCAATGTTTGTTTTAGGTGCATTTATGTTACGGGCATCCATTAGAAATCTACAACGTTCTTAACATGAACATCCATTGGACATCCTCAATGTTCATTTTAGGTACATTTATGTTACGGGCATCCATTGGAAATCTACAACGTTCTTAACATGAACATCCATTGAATGTCCACAATATTCGTCTTCGAGACACCTAGTTGAGGTCTAGAATGTCCATCTTCGGGACAAGCACTTTCTAGACATGCTATGTACATCCATTTAATCTCCACGAAACCTTCCTCAGGTATTCTATTTTCTGTATGGCCGTCAGACGTTTATCTTATATCCAATATGTACATGGCCATAAAATGAACGTATTAATATACGATATAGATGTACTGTGCTGTTAGGGTTCTTTTTTACACTATGATATAGTTACGCCCCACGACTGGCTAATGGTATGTCAGTGACTTGATATTCAGTTTATGGGTGGTTGCATTAGTCGACGTAGTCTTTGGAATGACCTCTAAGATCACCAAACCTCAGCCGCCTCGACTTCTTGCTGTGGGTTTATTTGAAGTAACTGGTGCATACAAAGAAAATTCGTGATATGAAATCTCTGAAAGTTAGAATCATCGAGTGTTGTGACAACATCCCAACGGATGTGCTTCTGCAAGCGTCTCATGACTGGACTAGGTTCTTGTAGCTCTGCATTCAAACGAGGAGAACATCATATTGAACACATTATGTATCAGCCACAGTAGAACAATGTTCGAAATTTTATTCACGTGAAAACGTTGTTTCAACCAAATATGGCGGAATAAACTGTTAATAAGGTGAACATTTAACTGTTTTCTCAACGCTCAATCAACCTTGTGCTACTAAGCAGTGCGATGCTCATTTTCATAAACGATAGTTCCGATATCGTGACAGGTAGATCACATCTGGCAGTGGAATGACTTCTGGGAACATTCTAGTGTTGTTTGACATATCACAGAACCCACTTACAGTTTGAAAACATTACCATCCATCCAACATGGAGGAATTTAAAATGGTAGGCAAGTTAGCCATGTGCTGAGAAATGTAGCGCCCTTATTTATATTACATTTGTATATTAAGATGTTTCATTTCCTCGTTCGCTTGAGAAATACGGGGCTGTAAATTAACTTTAATGTACAGGTTTAAGTGTTATCGTTAGAAAAAATATATTTAGTATGCCGCAGTTTTGGAAAATGTCAGAATTCTCTGATGCAAAATTGGACCCTGTTTGAATTTCTTGCTCCCAGAAAACCTTCATTTTGACACTAACTGAGAATTCGTAAGCCTTCTGGTTCAAATACTACGAAAGCCTTACTTTAGGAATCCGCCATTTTGGAAAACTAACGTAAAATATGTCGCACCAAAATCAAGATGTTTACTCCAGTTTTTTGAACTTACTAAAGTTCTGCAATATAAATCCGTAATGCGTTAAGGTCGTTTTGAGAGCCATTAAATAACAAGTAATATTATACATATATATTCTAATCCTTACTGTCCCTTCCTCTCCTATATCTACATTATTGGCCGTGGCAAACGTCCAAGCAAAACAGGGAAGAATAATGCGTCTACAAAACAATCTAGAGATAACAAGAAGAAATCATCGGGCAGTTCCAAGACAAAGAATTCACCCTTTCCTAAAAAGGAAACTTGAAACGCCTTCTCGAAAATTCAGATCGATAGATGATAAACCCAGAAAGAATAATTGTGATGTGAAATTTAGCCAAAAGAAAATACATCGGGACAATAACTCTTTATCAGAAGATGACAAACTTAGTGTCATTGGCCAGAAACCGGACACTAACCTCTATACAAGCGATAAAGATACTGAACAGTATATACAGTCAACCATTCATGAACAACAGGATGAAGATAACACTTATTCTTTTGGTGGCGGTGAAGGCTCTACTTTCCTACATCCCGGAAATGTTCCTATCAACCTAAAACCAAATAAAGTACCTGCCAACCAAAATGCTGAATACATCCGTACACCGTCAACAAGCAAATCCCCTAAAGTACTGAATCCATACATGTCAAGCAATCCCTACATTGCTTTTTTCATCTATCATGTATTATAGATGAGGCTCGAGAGACAGCTTAAATAATACGGGATAAATATGCTACAACAGAACTTTGTAATTGTTTAGACTTTAGATCATGAAAACTCTTCCACATCTTCTAAATTACCGGATAAGAGACTGGTCTGCTCCTCGACCATTTCCGTGTTAAACATGTTTTCAATACCACAAGGAAGAAAGATGCCCAAAGGAACCGTTCTGCTTCAAATGCGGACAATCTTATATCAGTTATAGTTGTAAGCTAGTACCGAAAACTAACTTCTGCACCTCTTGCAAACGGGAGGGACATCGAACTGTGGCGTCAAACTGCCCTTTGCGTCCTTTTCAAAGCGGATTCTGAACACCTACAAACATTTTCAGATTTAAAGTGCCCGTCTCTGAATGCTTGGACTAGCATATAGGTACTCAAAAGATTTGTGATTCAAATCACTTTGACAAAACAACTACAGAGATTCCTCACAGTAAAATTATACAGCAACATACAACAAACGTATTAAAATGGTTAACGACAGTACTAACCATGACTCTGAAAAATGAATCGCAAAAGAAACTCAACACTGTAATCAACATGGCCTCTAAATGGTTTTTCGAATGTCATTTGAATATTTTCATATCTGTTGAAGTACCTATTTTTACTGGCTGCGAAAAATTCACAAAAAAATAAAAATCTAAGAACAAATATACTCTGTCTTCAAGTACAAATATTAAAATCAGTAAAAGAACATAAAAATATATGACGACATGGACTTCAGTGCCTCTCTGGTGATGCAAGGTGGGCTGTTGAAATACACAGCAATGAATCTTCCTGATCAACCCTTATTCCAAACTATACCTTCAATACCTACCTACCTTCTTATCCTTTATTACTATGTACGCCGTTGACAAAATATACAATTTTACCTCGGGCGAAAATAGATCGGGTTAGTTATTCTAAATTAATAATGTCAATATTTCCTCAATTAATTATATTATAGCTTCATATTCTTCGGTGGTACCTCTGTTGTTTCGTGTTGCTTTTGGGTCCTTGTCTAGGTTTCGATTCATCTCCCTCCAAAAAAAAATATTCCTCATTATAATTTAATTAAGTCCCAGGACGAAAGTCGGCCAGAAGTCCATCCTATGGGCCCTGCGGACCATGAGAAAATTTACTTTATCTGCTGCTACAAGTTTTAGTAATAAAAATGTCTGTAGGTTTTACTTGAAATCAAGTGTTTCTAATTTCCAAACTTGCTAGCTATTTTTTATATTTTCAAGTAAGAACTCTCGGGCAATTTCTTTTTAAGTAATTAGATTTAAAAAATATATATTAATTCGAGTTCTCAGACAAAAAGGAAGCCAATCACATAGATATAATAAACAAGTTTTTAAGAACTTGTATCAAACGAATATATTTGGGATTCTTTTTTATTTACGCAGAATACAAAATCTATATTTAAAAAACTCTCGAGCTTTCTGTTTATTTTTCTCCTTTTTCCTGAAAACTAGTTCGACGTTGCAATTTATTGAATTTTTAGAAGAACTTTTTATACCATTCATATGAGAGCAACATGTTTTCCTTCGAATGCGTCATATGTAAGCCTATGACTAACATTATAATACAGTATAGTAGGGGGTAACCTGTATCTTGCTCGCTATCAATGTACACATAGCTTAATCTCTTTCGAATTATGCAAAATGTAAAATTAACTTCGCTGCCAGTCCGAAATATGTGTCCGAAAGCTCAAAAGGGTGGAATTATATATGGTGCCCGACGTGCACCTATAACCTCGTTTTTCTCGAAGAGCGTTAATTTTAGAGGAACGTTTATTTGACACAATATTTAGTCCCCCTCTGTTAAGATGACTAGTCTCCACCCACCCCGAATATCTTCCGCCCGTTTTATATATTTCGCTGCATTTATAAGGACAAAGTATTTGGTTTAAGTATGTGGTAGAACGAGAGTAACTCCTCTTTGACTTCTATCTTCTGTGTAGTCAAATCTGCTATGTTAGGTACTATATGAGAGATTCTTGAGTTTTGATTTCCTTGATTGTGAGTTTGCTTCCTTTCTTCTTTCTCTTTCCATAAAACTTTAGGAAATGGTTGGTTGGAAAGTTTCCTTGTATTAGATGGTTCTGTTTCGATGAAAGACAGCTTTTGTTTTTCAGAATTATTTGTTTGTCCCGAAAAGGGCAACTGCTTTAATTTTACAACTTTACTTCGTGCTCTTTTAATATTTCCAACAGGCCTTCTACGATATCCCTGCAGAGAACGGCCATCTTTCCTTTATGGTTGGTGGTTCCTGCTTCTTGTTCCTCAGGAATTTTCTCTACTTTGGGAAGAGGCTTCTTGCTTTTGGAGTCTTGTTTGTTGCTTGTAGCTTCCTCTTCAGGAAGTCCAAGGGGACATTTCAGTTCCGTCGTAACATCTGAACAGATAATTTTACTATTGGAATATGAAGAGAAGAAGCATCATACACGCGTGAACAATGACAACAGGTAGCATTTTATGTCCTGTGCTGTGTAAATAGAATGTCCAAATCCCTGCTTGCAAGTAAGTGGTCCAGTAGAGAGAACGACAGCTTGCTTACTAGAAAACCCTGGTTTGATTCCCTGCAGGGTGAACATTAATTTCGTATGTCAAAGAACATTTCTATATGATTAGTAACATATGCTTTCTTTCATCTTTTCGCCTTTTCAAGATTTTTAAAAACCGAGCTTTACTTATGAAAAATAATTTCCTGTTGCTCGACTTAATGCATACATTAATGCACACATACACATATTAATGGAAGAACTCAGCCGTCGGAGGCTTGTTTAGTTTCCTTAATCATGATACTTCAACTTCACAGATTCCGACCGTGAGACGGTCGTTCTACGAACCAAAGCGGACTTTGCATTCTTCTTCCAATTTTGATATTAACTTTATTTTATTGTTAATTACTTCAATAATACTTAGCTCCGCTCTCCTAAGAATAACTGTGATGGCTGTTACTTTAGTGCACTCAAACAACTTGAAGTTAAGACTCTGGAGTGTTTTTGAGGGTTTAACCTATATTCCTTCCCTGTTTTCTGACTCGTTGTGCTCGGCAACGTGCCGTTTGTATAGCAGTTTGCACAGTGTTTTGAAATATTCTTCCTGATCACCTATCAACCTATAGTTTGGCATAGCCTTTGTTGACTTGATGGGGCATTACGATGGGTTCAACTTTGTTATTGTGTTTTTCTCTTCACCGTTTCCTTGTTGTCCAGCCTCCAAGTTCTATATGGTGTACAATGTGTCTTTCAGCTACGGCAGGTCCATGGAGATTTCTGATTTAAGTGTGTCCACGTTATACTAAAAATTATATCAGGCGTTCATTTCCAAACAGGTCCTTGTCCAAGCGCCATAAATGTTGGGAAGTTGACAAAAACACTTCTTATTTTTTCATGCTAGGACAAATGTTACAAATCTGGAGAAGTATTGGTTTACAAATATTTTACTTTCTTGCAAAAGGATATTGGAAATATATATAAAAAAAAAATACAACTTTTACTGTTACTTATGATTCTGTCCTTTAATTTATCACGGTAATTAAATGATTTTGAAGACGGTTTGGAATCGCAAAATCTTACTAATGTATTAGAAAATGATAAAATGAACTCAACAATGCCAATATCTCAATTTAATTTTGTTTATAAGGACCCGTTTGGTACAAGAGCAGTCTTTAGCGAAGACCCAATTTTGTACTTAAAAGTGCAAGTATGTGCTCCATCGAGTGCTGAATAACAATGCTATGAAGATGTTTAGTTTCCACAAAGTTGTTGCAGTAACTTCAACCTTCAACTTGGGCCCCATTATCCCTAGGGGCACAAATATTTCGAACTACTATTCTTTTCAAGCAGGGCTTCTTGCATAGCCATATCTTTGCAACCTCCGTGATAAACTCCTTGCATTCCAAGGAAACGTAGGGATACATACATCGCGCCATTGCGGGGTCTTCTTAGTATATATTACTCTGATATCTTTGACCCTGTTCTTGGAAGCCAAGTTTAATGTGCGTTCAGATGGTGCCTTTGCTTTGCATCCAAAGAAGCATTCTTCTTTCTGGGAACAAATTAGCAACTACGGAGTTAGCGCTAATTAGAAAACTTCCTCCCCAGATTAATTTTAGTCGACGCCCCGCAACCCGCAATACATGCGCTAAATTTTTATTTACTCTTAACTTTCAATCTGGAGCGCAACCTGAAAAGAATATGCTGATATGCAATTACTCAATTCAGAAGCATAACCTAACGGGACGCAGCATATCTTTTCTTAAACAAATTGCATTTATGATCTGGAAAAAACATTACCATGAACTACAGTTACCAGGGAACTCTTTTTAAAAACAAACACAATAATCCAATTGATGATAATAAGAATAAACGTATATTGTAACAAGTTAGAAATATATAGTACAGAATTTTTCGTAGTCGGTGTCTCAGGAACGTGAGCTTGGACGATACAGCGAACTTTCCCACCCACAGATTAATTTTCTCTCAGTAATCAAACTACAAGGAATGGGACTTAAGTCCAAATGTCATTAACACTTCGCAGTACTTGACGCCTGAATAATCTCGCTGAGAGTAATCCTTTCGTCTGACGATTTAGATAAACCTTTTCCCATCAAAGAGATCGGATGTCTTTTTGATTAAATAAAATAGGGGTTTACTTTTAGTGCGTATCCTTAGTCTAAAGAGGTAGATAAAGAAAGAAAGAAAGAGCTGCCAGTAGAACAGTAGGAAATTAAGAGAAGGCCATTATTTACAAATTAAATATACATTCACAAATAACCAAGTTATAGTACCAAATTTGTAATATTACAAAAATTAATACTGGTATGCGAATAGCACTATTTTTTCCTATACACGCGACATAGTCGCTCGCAACACATACAGAGGAGGTGGGAATATTACACTGGAAAATAAAGGCAGAAGATGATGTAAAGAGATAATCCCAAATTGGATAATCTGTAAGCTTGTGTGAATGGAAGGCTCGGGCTCCAACCCACGCCCAACACTGTGAAATATACAGATTCTATTTTGAATGCAATTTACATATTTATTTTCATTATTTACGTTATATGCTGGCTACAATTTTTCTGTTGTTTTCTTAGTATAAAATTAAGGCATACCATGTCGAATTAGTAATTTCAGGTGTGTGCAATAGTGACAATTTTTAATCTGATGTGGGGTTTACTTGAAAATGACAACTACTATCAAAATGAAAATGTAAAGAACTTTACAATAAGCACTTTGTATGAATAAAATTTCCTCTAAGCTCTCTTATTTTCAAGAAAAAATACACAAATATCTGGATATAACGTGTTCTTGGTGGCCATGTTTTTATATATAGAAAATGGTAAGCACTATGAAAAATACTGAATAATAAACATTCTTCATTATGATGTGCTGAACTTTTTTTTGGCCAAATAAACTTTCTTCTTAAATCAACTGTCTTCGATAAAAACGAGGTAATAAGTCCACTTCGGGCGCCATATATTATTCCGCTATTTTGAGCTTTCAGACATATATTTCGGGCTGGCATCAAAGTCAATATTACATTTTGCATTATCATGAAGAGATGTAATCCATGTGGCATCTACTGTACATTGAAAGCGAGCGAGATCGGGTTCTTTGACAGGTGCCCCTTGTTTCAGACTATATCACCAAGTACATGATGAGTACTTTCATTCACTACTGTCCAAACGTGCTTATGGGAAGAGAGGGACGCACTTCCTTGAATTCATTATAATCCTCACGCATAGACTATTACCACCAAAAGGTATGGTATAGCATGCACTCAGTAAGGACAAAAGTACGGGAGGAAAGACAAACCCCTACGTCCACAGTGTATTATTATTTTTATATACAGACTCTATCACCAACCAGTGGGGTAAAGGTTGCAGTCACTACTGCACAATGGTTCTGATAATATTGACACTACACTAAATAGCATTGAACTGTAATCTTTCATGCTGTGTTTTATGCGATACTCATTTGGAAGGAATGTATCAGGTATGTATTCAACGACTGTTTGGGAAGTACTATGTTTAATATTGTATTCCATTTTTAATAGACACAGGGCGAAAGTTGTTTTGTCATCCCTCTTACTGTTGGATAGTTAGGATGTCTGCAAGCATAATAATTTTCTCCATGTACTGTGTGCATCTTAATCCAGGAAATAATATTACAAACAAGAGTAGATTGACTTACACATACTTTAATACTGTCGTAGAAGGAACTTTTATTGTTTCCTGAAAGTACATACATGTTTAATAATACAGATATTAGGAAGCCATAGCTAATTTCAAAACATCCAAAGAACACAACTCTCCAATGTCTCCGTATGGAGAAACATTTTCCATCACGTTTGGAATGATGGGTACAAAAGGCATCGTGGCGTCTTTATTCCACCAATGGCAGGAGTACTGTATTTCTGATGTATGGAAATGTTAAAGTAACAAGAGAGTATGAACACCGTTCCATACAACCACTTCTAGCAATCGGTATACTTTAATCACGAAGAACGCATTCCCATTCTGTAATAAAAGAACTACGGTTATTCGAGTCTGTTAGAGGCACTCACGTATATACAGCTAATTACGGATCTAGGGAACTATAAGACCGATTTTGATGCTGCGACTTGCATTTGAAAGCTCTTTGCCATACTAAGACAGAAAAAAAAATGGGTCGGTAGGACCTCCCTGAGACCACCTAGGGCTGTTCGGAAAAAATCAGAATTTAACATTTCTGATTATAGCAATGACCCCAGACCATATAGGCGACCGAAACTTCCGGAACCGGAATCTACACTTCACTACCTTTCCAACGGTGTACCATACGTCAAAATCGATGAAGGAGTTTAAACGTTATGGCCTCTTTTTTAGCTCAATTACAGAATTTTCACAAATGATAGAAAAGGGTCTCTGTTATTCTGTCTGTCTTTTTGCTTTAGCAAAAAATGTTGGTACCAGGGGGTTTTGGGGGACAATTGTGGGTCCCACTGTGGTAACAAAAATGTTTATTTTTATAGGAGTTACCGTTTTCGAGATACGAAGCTTTCCATGGTTCAAAATCGACCTTTTGGGCACTTTTCTTTAATAGACAGCCTTTCAAAATAAGTGATTTAAGTACAAAAAGCCCTTCGGGGTAAAGGGAAGAGTGACGCAAGAATTCTACTTACAGAAGGAGTGATATTCATTTTACGAGTGACTTTCTTTGTGACACTGTGGGAGAAGGGAGGATACTTAATCTGTTAATTTTATTACAAAGGACACAATTCCGTCATAGTGACACAAAGAATGGCACTCGGAAAATGGATATCACTTCTTTTGTGAGTAGAATTCTTACGTCACTCTTCCCTTTATTCCGGAAGGGTTCTTATCCGATAACACCTTACATTAGAAATGTTTTTTATCCTATGGCCTTCTTCACTAGACTTTATAGATTACAAGTCTGTAGTACGTTTAAATTGAAAATCCCCCTTTATAATCAATAACGAAAAATCTGTTTTCTGTACAAACTGTTGCACATTACAAATATTCTCCCTCTTTACAATCTAGGAATGCATATAACTCATTATCATGCAGTCTTTGCTGGTATGATTTTATCCGTTACACAAGACATTTTGATATTTATTTTGTTTCCTTCGCATTGTAATGTCAAAAACACATTTTCTGGATCTTATCTCAATTTTCTAGCGCAATTTGCATTACTTTATCATAAAGTACGTACTGGATTGCAAGGCTGTAATGTTTCCATTTTCTGTGTATGAATATTTATGAATACGTAAATTGTGTATGACGATTATACATAAAACATAGTAAAAGTTTCGTTTTTAGCTTTAATAATACATTATCAAAGCACATATAACCAGTGTTCGAAGTGGGAAAGAAACAGAGACGGTATGTATTCCTAATATTTGCCTACACAAATACGAAATTGATATAAGAACACGTATAGCATGTGTTTCAGTAACGGTATGCATTTAGCTCTCAAAAACAAGAGCCGGTATGCCATACCGGCGCATACCGCCTCACTTCGACCACTGCATATAACACTTGTAATAGAAAATATATTGCTCTCATACGAACTGTATAGTATTCTTATTCATAATTTAAAAAGTTCCAAAATTGCAGGGTACAACATAAGCTGAACTCACTTTTCAGAACAAAACTACAATTTTCTTATTTTCGCCCCACTACATTAAAGTAGATAGGTCAATGATTGCTGAAGGATGGTACATTGTTGTTATTGGTCTTTGTTAAGGTAGAGTAGTTTCATAATGGTCTTTCCATGTGCATAAAACGTTTATTTCATACCTTATTACCTCATACCTGTTACGTGATTCGCTTTAAGGTGTTTTATTACATACGTATTAGCAGGCTGCATATTTTTTAACGTTAATTTTCTTTATGAATGATGGATGCTGCTGACAATCAAAAATCTCATTCATTAAAAGAAAGCATCAAAGACATCCTTAGGAACAATATTTTGGAATCTTGCTTTGTTCTTTTAATGTAAAATGACGCCTTGTACCATAAATTCATTTCAGTCAAATTTGTCATTGCTGCGGTAACATTATAAAAGGAAATCACTGCAAATAATGAAGTGAAACAGGCAATTTGAATACAAACAAGTACCGGACCTACAATAATGAGGCTAAATTGATAGCTCGCCACGAACGTTCTGCACGAGCTAAAGCAGCACGCTGCTGCTATGAATGAAATCACATTATCTGATGACTCAAAATTTTCCTCGTCTTCCTCTCTCAATTTTGATGTGTTCAATAAGTCTTGTTCGAATCGGCCCTTATTTGGGATAGTTGATCCACCTGCCATGGATGTTGATGGTTTTCATCTTCCAAAGAAATCTATTAAAGTTCAAACGGTCACCAATTCTGTTACACCTATCGCTACTTCAAATACCTTTCAACCTCTAGTTACTGATGCCTCTGAATCACCAATTGAGATCGATCATCAGGAAAATTCAAACATTGTTCGTCCACCACGCCCAACAAATCCACCTGCATTATTTATATATGGCATTAATGAACGCTATTCTTTCTGCAAAAGTCTGCCTGTTACTTGTAAGGATCGCCCTGTCATCAAGCATGCATCAGATTTTATCAAATTTCAGACCAAATCCAAATCTGATTTTGAAAAATTTCAAACTTACTGTCTGCAACAGAAAGTTCAATTTGTTACTGAAAATAAACGGCCCGATCGCACAACTAAAGTTGTTGTCAGGAAATTGCCTATCGATACTTCTGTTGAAGATATCTCAGCTGATCTTGTTTTACAAGGTTTCTCTGCTGTTTCTGTTACCCAAATGCATGGTAAGGACAAAGCTACAAAGACCTCAATCAGATATCCATTGTTTCTTGCAACTGTTCGCCAAGATGAACAACCGTCTCAGATTCTCACTTTATGATATTTGGTACACCTTCTAGTTAAAGTTGAACCTTTCAAAAGTTCGTCATTTATACAATGTTTCAAATGTCAACTGATTGGTCATGTTCAGTCATCCTGTTACAATTTACCTCGTTGCGTCAAGTGCGGTCAGCTTCACTTATCAAATCAATGCACAAAGAAAAATTCTGAAGAGCCGCCCCACTGTGTACATTGTGGAGGAACTCACACTGCAAATTATAGAGGCTGCAAAACGCTTCAAAAGATCATTCAAAGAAGACAGCAAGATTGTGTTTCAAAACAGCCTACCATTCCTGTTTCAACTCCTTCGGGAGCCCCTAAAAGCACTTCACTTACTGCCGATTCTGCCTCTGCAGCCTCTAGCAATTCAAATACAGAAAACACCCTTGGTGAAACCATCAAAGACTTCTTCAAATTATTTCAAGGTCTTGCCAAAAATGATCTAATACTTTCGCTCAGTGATGATTTGAATCACTTCAATAATACTAAATCACTGTTAGACAAAATTCCCATTACCATTAACATTCTTCAGAAAATATCTTCTGCTTGTCAAAAATAAATCAGGCTTTTGTTTCATTACAATTCAGATATATAACTTGCATTTACAGGCTTTTGTTCTAAACATCTAAACATCTATGTGACTCAAGTTCCCATTCAACAGCAGAAAGCCATCTCCCCTCTTCTTTTCTCTCAATATCTCTTTTCTTTTTAAATATCTCTCATTTTCAATAACTGATAAAACAGGGCTGCGACAGTTGCGTCCCGTTATTACATTACATATTTACAAATTACTTCGCCATTTTCTTAATTACATATAGAAGGCATGGACTCATCGTCCGAAACTTCATCTCCTTTAAACTGTCATATTAACTTGAACTTGAACTTGTACTTTATTACTTAAGATGATGTACCCAAAACGTTAAATGTAGGCCTATAGTGTTACACGTTTAAGCGTACCAACCATTTGTTCTAGTATTATGTGTTTAAACATATCATCTGACGGACAAATATTGCGTCGATGTCGTTAAGATATTTCCAAATTAATTATTACTTAAAACAGAGCAATTGGAAGAAAGTAGATGAGGTTAAGTTCTGACTATAAGACTTTCGATGGCAAGAGACGTGCTTGGGGGGACTTTAATCCCTTCAGTATTTTTCTATTGGGTTTAATAACGTGCAAGCCAAGTTTGCCGCAGATATGTCTAACTGAATGGAAGCAATTTGCACAATTGAGTGTTTATAAAAAATGGGTTGGTAGCACTGAACTACTTCACAAATCAAGACAGCTTTGGTGGCTCTGAGCTATTGCAGCCAAGTCCTTTCCAACGACACTTCAAGCGTCTCTCTACACCTTGTGATTCTTGAGATTTAATTTCTGTACACGGATGGATAGACAAACACAATTAGCGAGCTTATATGATCAGGATCCTTTTTCTACATCTTCGCTATTAAGAGACATAAAAAATAACCTTTCCTGATCATTTCATATGAGTTACAATATGTGATAAATTGTTATTGATGTTTCGTTATAATTAGTTCCACTGAAATCTCTTCACTTAGTCTTGTGTTTAATAACTTGAGAGATAAAGAAATCACTCGATAAAAAAATAGATTTTAGTTGCTCAGCATCGAAATGGATTTCAAATAAATGACTGCATGTTAGGCTCTGATTTTGTAAAAACAATTTGAATACTTTCTATCGTATTTTGCGCCATTTTAGTAACTAATGACTTCGGCCCGCCTCGATTTTACTAGATGTGCCCTCTTAAAAAGAAATCCATGCTCCAGTCGGGATTCGAACACAGAACTTTTAAGACGCTGGCCTGAAACCTGGGATCACACGGCTACCACGGTCGGCTATTATTAATTAAATATGAATTAGAAAACACAAAAAGAAAATTCGTTGGTTTCTAATTGCAAACCAGAGACTTTTAAAGGGGCAATGTTATAAACTCGTTGCATCTTTGAATTTGAATTTATCTATGGTCTTTTGGCATCCTTACCTCAAGTCTGGATAGGGGTAGGTAGAGGATCGAGAAATTATCAGCCAGAATCTTGTTTAAGGTACCATCCTCAGCATTTGCCTAGTGAAAGCGAGGGAAATCCTGGAAAAGCTGTAAGAATGGTCGACCGTGGAGTTCAAACTTGAGTGCCTCGAGAATTCAAGGTCCATTTCATCTTCCTTTCATATTTATTTGGTCACATTTTGTCGTATCGTTTAGCTGAAACTTAATTGCTTCTCTCTATATCCATGTGTGTGAGTGACTGAGTGTGTGGTACTTCTACAATTGTGTGCACCTGTGACAAAGATGAAGTAAATACGCTTAGCGGTGAAGAGAATCTTCTCTTTGTGTCCTCAGAACATAGATTAATATAATCCTTTCTCTAAAGTCCGCTCCGGGGTAAATCTGAATGAGTGCTTCATTTATTTTCATGGACGCGTAAGTTCATTTCAGAACAGGAGAGTGTCTTAACGACTTCTCTCAATTGTTTCTTTCTTTTTTGTTACTATTTTGAAATAATTAGTTTTTTTCCTCTCTTAAAAAGCACTCAAAATCCTTTAATCTAAAAATTACAAAGTGGATGCAAAATGTGAAGAAATGCCCTAGAGCACCCACTTCATTTCTTTTGAAATTCATTGAATGAAATATCGTGCTATTGTTAACTTATAATGAGAAATCGTCATGAGGATACATAATTAATTCCTTAGTGGCAACGCTGAACTTATTTGATCAAGTTATTTAGAAAAAAAATATATAAAAATTTCGATCCATATTATTTTTCAATATGACATTCAAGTGCTTTGTATTGACGTACATATTTAAGATTAGCGATGAGCTTGTAATGTAAAAATTCTAAATCCTGTTTCATACATATAGTCATCTCTTTTAATGTATGTAGGTAGGTGATGACGTACGAAGAAACATGATTATGAAACTACTGGTTAAAAATAGAACGGAAACCAGAAGATCACTTTTTCTGTAGTTCAAGATCACTAGAAAGAGAAATTGATTTCAACAAGTTCACATTTATGGATAACTAACTTCTCAACTCCGAATAATAAAAATACTTTGATATCAAACTAGGTAACTGGGTACCTTTCTTCGAAAGAGGTTCAAGAAAAAAATATAACACCTTGAAGACTATTACCGTTATGTTTACTTCATTCTTACCTGCAATTAAATTTTAAATATTTACAGTTACAGCCTTTTGAGGAGGTAACTATCAAAACCTCATATGTCTATTTTTATAACATTTGTTGGTCTTTTAAGTATCAGCAGTGTAATCAGACAAAGTGTTGCGGGGCCCGATATTTGTTTAGGCGGTACTTTTAAATATACCAAAAAACATCACATACTTCCTGTTTATCCAAAACAATTCAACGTTTATTTAGCCAAGGTTTAGTGCATAATGCATGTGCAATCGTTCATCTTGGCTGCTTTTAAAATAATAATAATAATAATAATTTGCCTAACTAACTCTATGGCTTATGGAGCTCGCAAGTTCATCGTCGCAGTAACAAACGTTCGCCATGGATTCTATCCTGGGCAACATCAAGCCAGTTTTCATCACGGCCAACTACTTCTCGAAGATCTCTTCTAATATTGTCCTCCCAAAGACGTCCTTGTCTTCCCGATGGTTTCCTTCCATCCAGCCATCCAACCAGGATAGAAAATAATCTTCGTTTCCCCCATCCAAGCTACATGACCTGCCCATCTTAGTCGTCGGAATTTCATTATTTTTAAAACATCTGGTGAATTGTACATTTCGTGGAGTTCTTCATTATGCAGTCTCCTCCATTCCCCAGTCATCTCGTCCCGTTTTGCCCCTATATCTTTCTCAAAATCTTATTTTCAAACACATGTAATTTGTGTTCATCTGCCCTGACATGTTATTTCTTCCGTGACCTCATTTTTGCTTGTCATATATGCTCCCAAGTATTTAAATTTGTTTACTTTCTTTATGACCTCATCCTTAATTATGATGTTTGGATTTCCTTCGTTCCCTGTGTTTCGGCTTGGTGTCATGTATTTTGTTTTATCTATGTTTACCTGTAAATCTATCTCATGGCTTGCTTCTACTAAAACATCGGTGTTGCTTTGTAGTGCATCTATATCGTCCCCTATTAAATCTACATCATCAGCGTATACGAACAGTTGATTCAAATCATAGAATGATAGTCCCTTTTTGTCCCCTTTAATTTTTAAAACCTATTATTCTAACACAAAGTTAAACAGAAGTGGTAGCAAGGCATCGCCTTGTTTCAATCCGTTGCGAATCTTTAAACTATTTGACATATTACTATTACCTATCCGTACTCTGCTTATGGGTTAGCTAGGACACATCTTCACTAGTTGAACCAGTCTTTTTCGGAATTCCAAATCGAATCAGGATACTGTATAACTTTTCCCTTTTGATGGAATCATATGCTTTCTTAAAATGAATGAATAGCTGGTGAATCGCCCCATAGTATTCCCATTTCTTCTCCAAAATTTGTCTCACTGTAAAAATTGGAAACAGGAAATGGATGAAAGTTACTCCGCTTTATGGAGAAACAAAAGTCGAAAATTAGCGTTTTGTTGTATTTACTCTTAAATGTGGATATAGTGTAAGCCCTTTAGTGGAAAGACTGGTAGGTAACCTTAACTCCATTTTAAAGTTTAACATTTTCTTTGTAATGGCTTAACGTTAACTGAAAATTGGCTGAAAGTGGCCAAAGTGTTTCGTCGGTGAACGTTCAGTTTATTTTACTCTTAAAATTCGGTCATTTTCTGATCGAAGTGTAAGCTAAACTGGCCGTTTTGAGGTTACGTACTTTTGTTGATGAAGTTTAAGCCTTGGTTGGATATTTTATAATCCAATAACAGGAGTAAAGTTACTTGCTTGTAACTGAACGCCCCACCATTTTGAGTGTTTATGTTGCTTTTACACTGTGAACAGTAAACAGTTGACTGGTGGATCGAGAACGACATGATTGCATTAGCGGAAAGAGGAATTAAGTTGATTATTAATCTTTACACAGTAGCAAACGTATCTCTCCTTTTTTTCTCCAGACATTCGTCGTAGTAAACTCTACAACATGTTAATCATTAACCTCCTGCGCAGTAAAATCCTATCTATAAATATCACTCGGAAAGCCACAAACACCAACTGCCTTCGCAGCTAAGTGGCGAGAGCGTCTGACCAGTGTGCTTGTGGACCCTGGATCGAAACCCGACCACCTGAGCTTTTTTTTTAATTTTAAAGGAACATTACTTTTTCTACTTTTAATGTTCTACTTCAATGAAATACGTTGGAAAAGACATATATGTGCATTTTTAAATTTTACAGATAGTAAAACGCTCTGCAGTTCGTGTTGTGCTCCCAGACGAGAAGGTTGCCTGATTGCCTGTGGTACAGTGAACTGGAAGAGGGCCTAGCCCTCAGTGATGGTGTTGAGTTGTTTCAACTCTACCTTTTCTATAGTGTTAGACAGGTTTGATACGTTTTGATAGGGCAATGCAAGAAATCAAACGGGAAAATACTTTAGTAATAGACGCTCACCCATTAGGATTTCGACCCAATACCATAGCCCTACATGAAAGTATATTTCAACAATATCGATTTTCTCCGGAACAAGTTATTTCAATTGAATATTCGAGTTACAAGAAACAGATTTTCATCAAGTTAACGAGTAAAACTATTCTCGAACAAACATTGTTACAGCATAAAGACAAATTTACATATGTTGAAAACGGCATTGAATATATACTCAATGTGGATGTCGAATGTGGCAGTAAAGTTACGGCACTTGTTTCAATCATTCCTTCTGAAATAACAGGTCAACTAGTTCAACATGTTTTTCAACAGTTTGGTCTCATACAGCGCATTATTCCTTTGTCTTTTCCTAACAGTCATAGGTACCCTATTTATTCCGGACGACAGTTGATTGTGTTTACAAAACTTTACAAGTCATTGCCTAGTTATGTTGAATTATATGGTCATCCGATTCAGATTCTGACGTCAGATCGCCCTAAAGCTTGTAATATCTGTGGTGAGGATAATCATCTTGCAGCCGAATGTCGGCATGGTAACCAACAGAGTGCACAGGTTAAAGCTCCTCAGAAACCCTATCAGTTTGACATAGATAAAACCCGTAAAGTTGCTTTATCATCGGAAGAGTTTCCCACAATTAGTGTTTCAACCATTTCTTCTGTGAATAAACCAACAGAAGTTAAGTCATTTGACTCTCTTTCCCTTTCCTCTACATCAGTTCAGGAAAATATAACGAAAGACATCGTTACTGGACAAGGTGAGCTTGCACACGATACCTCCAGTTTTGCCACGGTTTTGCCTGCCCCGCCACACGACTCTCCCCACCTCCCCTCTCTTACATCTGTTTCCGCGAGCGAGTGTTCTTCCAAGGATATTGGTTGTGTTCTACCAAAAAAGAACGACGAGCAATGCGTTGAGTCAAGTGTGAAAGAAAGTGATTCTGAGTGTAGTTCGTTTGAAAAACATAGCGATCCTGAACTTTCAGCTAAACGACGAGTGAAGAAAAAAAAGACATTTTTCGAACCCCGTCGTCGGGAAACAAAAAGTGTAAATCCAACTTAAGTCAGCCTGCGACTGGACGCCGAGCTACAAGATCCTCAGTCCCAGTCGTCGAAAGTGACGTCGAATAAATTCACATACAGGTTGGTCACCTCTATTGAACAGGTACGTTTATTTAAGTTTTCAGTACTTCATTTTTTCCTATCTGCGTGGTGACATAGTGCAACATCCACAATGGCGAAGTTTTGCTGTTTTGTTTACTACTTTTGTATGACTCTTTCCGTGTGTACTTTTAATACGGGGGGCATGTACCCCCGTAAGTCCTTTTTTTTGCAAGAATATTTACGACAGCAATCGACTCAAATCATATGCTTACAAGAACATCATGAAGAATTTGTGAAATTACATAATTATACTATTTTCCGTAATAATATGTCTCACGAGAAAAAAACAGTCGGCATCGCGGTACGTAATGACTTGACTGTCGATGAAATATTTCATTATCCTTCTGCCAGACTCAGTTATGTTAAAGTAAATCATATATACATAGTTTGTTTATATTTGCCATCGGGCACTCACTATAGTCTACAGAGAAAACAGTTTATTAATAATGAAATGTATAAAGTATTACAATCGTTACATAACAAACATGTAATTATTGGGTCTGACAATAATTGTGTTTCTCGTGTTCAGGATTCGACCGGAATTTCAAACTTTAGTATAGATCTTAAACACATGATACGAAATTTTGAATTGGTCGATCCCTGGATTTTGCATGGGAAAGGTCTTGGCCATACTTACTTCCATGCGAAAGGTAGTTCACGTCTTGACATATGTTACTTGTCTTCTAGTTTACAACCCCATGTAAAAAGTATAAACATAAAAAAATTGGCCACTTCAGACCATTTAATTGTCAATGTAAAATTAGACTATTACCTTCCTGTTCATATGGCTTCTACTTATCGATGGAAAATGAACACTCAAGTGTTACATGATAAAGAATATCTACAACATATTAATCATATTTTAGATACAGCCATCCAGGAAAATAATATATCTCCATTTACGATAAGAAAATGGATCAAATTAAAGAAATCCATTATTTTTTATACTAAAGATT
>JAGDQP010002256.1:0-51317 GCA_022664845.1 Lepisma saccharinum
TTTGCATAAATAATTATTCGACAAAATATGAAAAACATTGTGTGGTTTCCCGTCCCCAGTTTTGCTAATCTATTTTTTTAAATAAAATTTAGTTTATTGAATTGCTTCGATTACTTTAGACTTAGCAACAGAGCTGCCGTGGCTCAGTGGTAGAGCAATGGCTTATCATTCGGGAGGTTGTGGGTTCAATCCCAGCGACAGACCATCCTGACTGTGGTTTCTCCAGGGTTTTACTTTAGTCAAACTAGGCAAATGCTACCTAATAATTCCAGTTCCGGTACCTAATAATTCCAGTTGTCATTGTTGCCAACCTATTTTTTTTATATAAAACAATGCTTCCGTGCCTAAAATGATATCAAGGTTACCGGAGTCTTCGTGATTGTCAGTAGAATCGAAGCTGTAACTTCTTGTTCAATATTAGCACACTTTATTTGAAATTGCTCATGAATTAAACATGCGTACCATAAAAAGTGATTTTCAATTACCTATTTCTGTTATGCAAACGGTATTGGAGACACAAGGAGTCGCCGTGACTCTGTCAGCTGCACGTCTGACTAGTTATCTGATGCAACACGCTTGAGACTATTCTCCAGTGCTCCCTTGGTCTGGTACAGCTATGGACAAAAGTTTTGACGCATGTCTTTAGAGAATATTTCCCTATTTCGGAGCGATTTCCCGTGCGGAGGGAAATTTCCCGCGGTAGAGGGAAGTTCCCTGTCGTTCGAAATTTAAACATAATCCGGCGCTAAAACGCAGTGCAGATGAATTAGAATGGAAATTGTAATTGTGTTCATAAATAAATATGGAATTACAACCTAAACGAAGATTTTAAAATAACAATAATTCATAATTAAACTCGGAATGTCATATCATTTCATAGTCTTTCGGTAAAAGCAAGTAAAATGATAAATAAACTACTGTTTAATAGACTGGTCGAGTGGTTATCAAACATAGTTTGTAACAGAGTTTAATTTTGTCCCGGCTTCAAATCCTGGTCATCGGTAATTTTTTTTAATCGTAGATTAATATTGATAATATTCACTTTTATTATTTATGTTATTTTTTTATGTTTTACACCAATTCAACAGACTTTGCAAGAACCTTTTCACTATTACTAGTAAGGAAATACATTTTTAAAATTGAAATAAAATGTAAAACACTGACAACATGAAATATGTTTAAAGCACTCAAGATTTACTGATTATTCTTAATTGAACAAAAGCTGTTATTGCCCCCATTCTCCCGATAATAATAGAAACTAGTTTAAATCATAGTTTTACTACGTATTCCTAAGTTACATAAGACTAGTTACCTAGTAGCTGCTGCTTCCTGGCTGGTGGTAGACACAGCAAACAGGGAGTGCTGGTTCACACTTGGTTTGCCATCGCTGGCATAAAATGCTGCTGATAGCTATAATACAGAGTGATCTATATAAATCTTTGCAATATCAATAACTTATTTATTACTCCATCTGAAAGTGACTGTAAATTTTAAATTGCATTATATTGTCTAATTGGCTCCAGCAGAATCGTTTCGGTGCCCCAGCTGAAATTGAAATACAACTCCTTCGAAGGTCATCCATGATTGCCTATTGTTAAAAGATGGAACCGTCACGACCTATGTAAATTTCACTTATTAATGTGACCTAGGTTTTACTATTAGCTAGTGACTCCTCAATACCCGTTATGCTTCAGGATCAAAGGGAGTTAATTCAAACTTCTGAAAGTTTAATACATAGGAAATTTTACATAAATGCTGTTGTTTGTGTGTGTGTGTTTTTTTTTTTCGAGTTTTGGTTTTACGCTAACTCTCCACGTGTATAGCACACTTTGTTGTCTGGAACATGTTCGCAAGAAGAAACGAGGATTTATGATGTATGTTTATTAGATTTCGTAAATTAACCATGACCAATTCGATACTTTTTCAAAGATCAGGGATGACTGTCTACTTCTATTTTATGTTTAGGAGAAAAATAATTTATAAACCACTTGCTTATTGTAATATACTCTTTGAAATGAAAAATGTCACAAATCATGTAGTTTATACATTGATTAAAAGATGGCAGTAAAATAGATGCATTAGTAATGATCTTTATACTGGCATGTAGTTTATTCATTTAGTAAAATATGTAGATGCTCTTTAAGTGGTTCAATTAAATGTGTATCATTGACATTCATTTAAAACAGTATTCGAGGAGTTTGAACAAACAAAGTTTACACATTTTCTCGAAAGTGCACATATATTATTATATTTAGCCCAGTTCAGAGCTAAATAAATCTATAAACCTCTGTCATTTTTAATATGACTTTTATTTTTTGAATTTATTTATGGCCTTTTGCCATTTTTGGCTCAGGCTGAGTTGGAGTAGGTAGAGGATGGGTCTGGTCTCGAGAATTTTGGGGAGACTCCCCCACGGGGAAGGTCTCGCAGACTTACTGACTGGTATTTAAATTTGTTAAAATTATATGGGAAATGTAATGGTGAGACATTGTAAGTCACGAAGCGTAGCTAAGTTCTGAGGAGAAAATAGAAAAAACATGAAAACATTTATATTAGATTAAGGTCCATTGCAATTTTATCAACGGTGCTAAAATTCGTAAATGTTGTATTTTGGGCCATTTTAGTAACTAATGGTTTTGGCCCGTCTCGGGTTCATTAGTTGTAAAGTCTCTAAAATCCACAAACATCCATGCCCCAGCTGGGATTCGAACCCGGGACGCTCGATAATCAACCGTGCTGTTAAAAAGCATATTTTAAAGCAATATTCGGATCTATGTTCCATTGTAATCACTTCTTAGACCTTGTATTTTTTTTTTCATGTTTGATGCTACCTAAAATAAAGAAACCTAACAAAACCTACCTCAGCCACTGTAGCATATCAAATCTTACCCAAAGGGGGGAAAATATGAAATTACTTTGACAAAATGAGTAGAAGGGATCAGTGATTCCACCAGATCCTCCCATGTGGAGGTGTCGCCCCGGAAACGTCGAGTGCACCCACAATTTAAAAATTTGGTGGTCAAAAATCGACAGTCTGCTAAAAACCCTGTGGCTCGCCAAACTTCTCGAGTATCCACCAACATTTAAATTTTTATAATCAAAAATCGAGAAAAACCGTGCAAAATTCCATTTACATCCTCTCAATTTTGACTTTATACCTCCCCAAACTGACAATCCTAGTGTAATCCCTGATGACGACACTAGAATAGAAAGCTCGAGGTCTACGCTATTTCATTTGAAAAAGTCGAAGCTTGACTTAAGCTATGAAATTTGTATGAAATAAAGAGTACTGTTAGAACTAGTGGGATAAGGTAGATCAGTGGAGGAATGTGCTATTGTTTGCCCGTTGCGCAACACCCCATTTTTTAAAGTTATTTAATTTTAAATTCAATCACTCTAAAATATTTGTAGAACTTACAAATTCTACAATATTGAATGGATGCCGAGAAGTTAGCTCGTTCGCTTTCTGGGCCGTAGTTACGGGTCCCCGTTGAGATCTATTGAGTAGAGTGCTTGGCAGACACTTTACCAAAAAGCTGTAAATCTCGTCCTTTACAGTTCATCAGTTCAGTTGATAAAGTTCATCAGGTCCTTTAGAAAGTTAATAACAATACAATCAATTAATCATGTTATTAAAATGCAAGGATGATATATTTTAATCGCATAGCAGAATGACACCTAAAATAAGCAACATATTTCTAAAGGTATCAAATTAAAAAAAGACATAAACATTTTGTTTGAGGGACCCTTTTCCCCTCAAAATAGGATTATTTTCCTTTATTATTTTGAATTCTTCTTGTTTGTGATTTTACCGCTAAAGAAAAATGGTCAAGAAAAAGAATATAATTTAAATATAGTTTTGGATAAAAAAAGAAAAAGAATCGTACACAATTCCCACAATTCGTGTGCCACCATACCACGCTACTCCATGACGTTTCTCACACCATGACGTTTACTGTCTCCTGTCTATGATGGGATATCTTCAGACCAATAACGATGGTCCTGTTTATTGTCCTCATCGCTAAACAACTTACACAAAAGAAAAACGATAAACAACTCACATCACACGGCTCTAAAGATATAGAGCAAACTGTAAAAACGTTTCCGGGTCGTATTCATTTAAGTCTTGTTGTAATTGCAGCCAACAGATGTCCGTTGTTTTCATACTGTACCCGTAATACAGATACCTAACTGATAGCAAGTATCGCCTGTAATCATCGAGAACTGCGCGTGGACCTTTTCACAATGGTTACCACAAGTGCCATTGCTGTGTTCCCGTCGGCTTTTGTTCTTCCTATTTCAATGGGTCGCCTATCTCTCACAGATCCATTTTCTTCAAATTTCTGCAATATCTTGAACGCCTGTGTTTCTGTCAGCTCTCTGCGGATGACGCGATTTGAACTCAGTTGTAATCACCCTCGTGCTGCGATCACCACCCACCAACACAATCTCGATCCGTTCCTGAAGAGCCGTGTTGAATCACCTGTAACGATAAAATGAGAAACCATTACATTTCGCCAAATTCAAAATCTCAGAGTCCTTATCTCCTAAACAAATAAATGTATGTAAAAAATGAGGTCAGATTTGAATTTCTGCGAACTAGCGTGGAACGATATTTCGTATAGTTCAAAATTTTCCACAGAAATCAAAGATGGCGACTTTCAAAATTGACCCATCATTCCATCACCGGTATTCTCATTCCCTATAGTTATTTTCAACTTACAGGAGTTTTTGTAAACTTTTATCTCGCTCTGAAATTAAAAACTGTTTGTTTAATATGTTTTTATTCTAAAGAGTTTAAATTCGTAACATTAAAACATCTGAAAACGTAACGGTTCGTTCCAGGTGAAAACTGGTAATAGTGACTCAGAAAGAAATATATACGATCTTTTTATTTTGTACTCCTACATTATTTTTCTTTGGGCAACCGTTTGTGAGATAAATAAAAATATTTTTTGGTGCCATTTTTTAAATGGTGGCCAATTTTCGGGCTCTAAATGGTGTGAACTTTTGGATTGATATTTAGCACATATTTCTTCAAAGAATAACAAAAAAATAAATTTTATTGCAGCTTTTGTTACCTTGAAATGTATTTTTACTTCACTATATTCACAGTCACTTTCCTACGTCATGATGTTTATAGCTATATTAACCAGATTTAGCATTGTACATTGTCGCGATATATATATATATATATATATAATTTTAAAACTTATAAAAAAAGTCCTACAACTTTTATCCGAACATTTTTCTCATAGTTTGGCTCTGCTGACAAGTACGAGATAAGGAAATAATGAATTGCCCAAACAAAACTAACATTTTTTAATTTTATTTCTCTGTACCCCTCTGTCAGTTGAAGGTGTCCTCTGAGCAGATTTAGCTTTGGAAATTAGCTGTAAAAATAAATCTCCTTCAAATAATCGACCTCATGCTTTGTCAGCTATTACTGACTCCGTTCTTCCCATGGAGTTACTACACTCCTACCCAATGCCGACTGGATATGGTGAGTACCGAATATGCTACGGGGTGAAGGGTTTCGCTGTATAGCAGTTAGAGCAATCTACAATAGTTAAGGGAATATAATTATCATAAAACTATGGTAAACAGAAGCAGTTTTACCATTACCTCATATAAAGCATATTAGAGTTCATATAAAGCACCTTCACTATGATTGCTATGTGGAGGTCCCGGCGGTGAGGGTTCGATGCCTGTTTCTTTTTTCTCTTACCATCCAGAGAAAAATCCCTACTGGATGGATTACAATTCAAGCCAACTTCCCGAAGGTCTTGTACAGCAAAATGGTGTTTTGACAAACAAAGGCTTAAAGATTTTGTTTCAGTCAGTATTTCAGTTTGAAGGGCAAACTTATTCTGACAAAGAAGACTAATTTAAGTTGATATGAAATATTATTGAGAATGGCTTCCATAATATTCACTATTTTCAATCATGTTAAAAAATTTTAAAGTTATGATTTGTTATAAAACCAATTTGAGTCTTTTTTTAGATATCAGTGTAAGCTTGATATCATATAACGGGGTAACTTGATGCAGTTTTATACTTTAAAACGAAGAAGTATGTGGCGAAAATGAGAATGTACTTACAAATAACGTATTTTATAGTAGTGCAGCAAATAGGTGAAATATTTGGCAGAATTGTGCCTTTAATGATAGAAGTATGAGACTTACAGCGTGGATAGCGCACATTATTCTAAACATTTTAAAATATAAGGCCATCTCCAATTTTTCGAAACCGCTCACTATTTTGAAAAATAGCGCCAAAACCGTTTTTTCTATTTATCTCACAAATGGTGACCCCTACAGAAATTTTGAAAAGGACATAATAAAAGAACATTTTTTTTAGTCATTATTACCCCTTTTCACCTAGAACGAGCGATTACAAAACTTTCGCCGGTTGTAAATTGCAACACAAAAGAAAAACGAACGTAAACGTTTTTCGACATTTGCTCGAAAATGGTACAAGGTACGAAAAACTTTCACATGAGGTAAATTAAGGAACACAAAATTTTATAGAATGAAGTTCTCTTATTCAGGCTGTTTATATTATGTATTTTAATTGCCTTTTGTATATTACGCTTCTGTTTGCGTAGTGGAGTACGAATCACGATATCGGAACGCAGTAAAGCTGTAATAAACAAAGGCGTTCCCTGTAGAAGTAAATTATGAACAATTGGTCGACACCCGTTGCGTACAATTGAATTGTTTAGTTGTTTTTTTACGTTCTCTTTGATTGTGTGCATAATCCCTTGCTTGATGATCTGATTTCGATTCATACAGTTGCGATAGACTAGGAATACACATTACACGTGTATGAGGTATCGTACGTTGAATATCAATCATAATTTTTGTGGTGAACTTCAGATCTGTGGTGATTCCGTCTTCATTTCGATGTTTCTTCAACTTCCATATCACCAACAATTACTCACTCTCTCCCCAACATATTGCTCAACATACAAAGGATAGCATTGTTTCAAATATCTTTATTATAATGTTTATTAGGGACATTCCATCTATAACAGGCAGTCTGCTATGACGAAAGAAGACTGAGTGATAAAATATCGCAAATTATTATTACTCCTATCCCCGAAACATTTACCCCTACACCTCCCGCCACATATGGTTTTCAGGTTATTTTTTATTTAAATGTGCAGTATACAAGTCTACATAAAAGCACATTCATAGATGGAGCTATTACCGGAGTAATTGTTGTTCATGACAAAACAAGAACCAACAGAAGAAAATTTCAAATTACAAATATTTGTAGAGAAATGCGAATTCTAGGCAAACAATGGGTCGTTTAAAAATGACGAGAACCAAAGTTGTGTATAATTTTGTATTCTTTAATATGTGTTCTGTACATTTTTTCGTATATTGTACCATTTTCGACTAAATGTCAAACAACAATTTTAAATTCGTTTTAATTTTAAGGGTTGAAATTTACAAATTTAAAACCGCTGATAACCTTGTAATGGTTCGTTCTAGGTGAAAAATGCGGGTCTATGTCAGAACGCCCACTGGTCAGATCGCCCATCAAAATGGTGAGATCGCCCACCAAAACGGCGAAACACCCAAATTTAGAAATGGTCAGAACGCCCACTTTTAAAAATGGTCAGAACGTCCACCAAAATGGTCAGAACGCCCACTATAAAGGTCAGAACACCCAAATGCAGAAACGGTCAGATCGCCCACTGGTCAGAACGCCCACAAGTAAATATGGTCAGAAAGCCCACCAAAATGGTCAGAACGCCCAAATGTATAATCGGTCAGAACGCCCACTTTTCGAAATGGTCAGAACGCCCATCGAAATGGTCAGAAAACCCACCACTCTGAAAGTGTACTGGTCAGAACGCCCACTGATCCGAATATACAAACATAAAAAAATTAACAGCGTCCAACGCTGCAAACATCATATCCTTAACGTTCTTAAAAGCGGTCAGAACGCCCACTCTTGAAACTGGTCAGAACGCCCACCAAAACGGTCAGAACGCCCACTCTTGAAAATGGCCAGAACCTCCACAGTGCAAACATGATGGAAAAAACTCGGGAAAACTTTCACAAAGTCTATATTTTGGTGAACATTTTGTATATAATTGACAGTAGACTATCTGATATTTAGCTTCCGATGCGTCTTTTTTTTCCTTTCTTTTACAACGAAATAGCATTGTTCCAACTTAAGAGTATTTATCTTTTCGTCAGGAACATTGAGAATAATTTCTCAAATTCCTCTTTTCACATCCCCATTTAAAATTCTCTGTTGAGAGTCCATCTTCTCCTGGTGATTTTTTGTTCTTCGTACCTCGAATTACTTTATCAAGTTCTTCTATCATTACGGCTGAGACATTTACATCATTTTCATTTCCTAGTTCTTATTCGGAGTAAAACAATCATCTGTAGAAATTTTCAAATATTTTTAAAATTTCCTCCTTACTTCTGGTTTCTGTCTCATCTGTCTCTTATCTGCAATTATTTGATTTTTCCCTGTCATGAGCAGCTGTTTTGTTTTCTTCAGGCTCTTCTTCTCCTCGATTATATTTCAAATAAGATTTTCGTTGTATCTTCGTACTTCCTCTCTTATTTTATTTCCTCCGGTTTTATTTAGTGCTATTTACTCAATCCTCTTTATGTAATTTTCCTCTTCTTTCATTTCCCTCCTTCTCTTCATCAAGTTCAGCCAAAGACCTCATAATAGATAGACTTATCACGCTTCCGTATTTCTGGCAGCGCTAAAACTAGTGGGTTTTTGTACGGAAGCACATGATTTTGATTATTCTGCTATGTTGCTCTACCATCGACCACACAAGAGAATATGAAGTCTATCGTTTAGTTTCTTTTGAGATTTTGCTCTTTTTTTTCTTTTTTGATGCCTGTTATTTCCTTTGCCGTCTCTCTTATTATCTCAGTCAGTATTTTGTTTCTGCTATTGATATTTTCTTTATATTCTAACTCTTTTAGAGCGTTGAATTTGTTGCTTAGTTCTATCTCGAATGTTTGTCTGTGTTTCCTTGGAATTTCCCGATCTAAAAGTAGCGGTTTTCTACTGATAAGCTTCTTTTCCTCAAGTTTAGTATTTAGTTACATTTTACATCTTACCATCCTATGATCACTCGAAATTTTGAAACTGTTAAGAACAGACACGTCTTGAAGAATTTCCCTGTTATTCGATAAAACGTAGGTTATTCCGTTTTTAGTGCCAGTTGGGCCTTTCCATGTCCACTTCCTCTGGGGTGGTTTCTTGAAAAATGTTTTGGAAATGAACAGTCTGTTAGTTTCTGAGAATTCCACTAACTTCTCTCCTCTCCTGTTTCTTTTGTCAAATCCAAAGTTTCTCACTTTCGTGCCACTGCTCTGTTTAGTTCCTACTTTCGCATTGAAGTCTCCCATTACACTATTTAATTATATTTATTACTGTCCAAATCTTCTGTATCTCCTTGTATAGGTCCTCGACTTCCTCCTTTTGATACGACGTTGTTGAAGCATTGTATAACTTCCATACTTTATCTCTTGTTTATCTTTATTCAGTTTCCAAAATTGACTAAAATTCTTACCGGAACGGTGTTATTATTGACCATACGTCATTGTAGTTTTCTATACGATTTCTATATGACTTTATTCCTGAAACCTCAATAGTAAAGTTGTTAATTTTACTATTCTACACTACGCTGTATTTAGCTTCAGATAAAAATAAATCCTTACAGGAATACAGACCTGGTTCTATGTTTCTTACCGCAACGCTATTCCGGTTCATACCGGCTCACTTTAAACGCTGCTTTTATTACTACCCGTGCGATTGTATCTGAAATTCCTTCAATTTCTGTGATCTGTGTCTTCAGGTCTTTATTTATTATAAAGCCAACGCCTGTCGGTTTTTCATTTTATATTTTCTGTTCCTTTGCAGTAGAACGTGTGCCCTGATGGTAGTTCCAATTGTTCTTCATTCTTCCCTTATACTTCTGTTAGTCCTATGATGTCCCACTTAATCCTCTTGAGTTCATTCTCCAATTTTTCTAATTTGTCCTCTTCTGCAAGTGACTGGCAGTTAAAAATCGCCACGTATAGGTCCTATATTATATTACCTTACCTCGCCTTGTTACACATAGCTTTCGCGAAAAAGGCATAATTACGTAAAAGTAACAGAGAAACGGTAACGTGAGACGGCTAGATATATTAGACCTGATTTAATACAGATCAATCAAACTCTTTTGAAGATGCATCGGTCCTGATAGTTGAAGGATCAGTTGATCTTATGAAGTATAAGGACCAATATATTACGCTACATTATCACACTTTTATTCAAAACTGATCTACAAGCATAGCATTATTATTTCCAGAAATTTAAGATAGTTAGGGTCTGGAATAATCTATCTATTTCTCTATGTAAATCGAGACAACAGACCAGTGTTGGTTTCAATACTAGCCTACAGTTTCGGTTCCGAAACTAACATGTGATTTGACCAACCCACTTTTTATAGTCTGATAATTGGGGAATCGAATTCCCTATCATTGGAACTCAGTTAGCACTTCCTTTCACTTTTGTTTGTTAAGATTCTTATATTTGGGCTTATGTGAGTAGTATCAGTCCCACTGATCTCGTGGTTACCGTCGCTAATTGCTGATTGTGGGATCCTTGGATTCGATTCCCGGCTTTGCCAAGGGATTTTTTCCAAATCGGAAAGGCCTGGAGCGGTGCCCACCCGGCATCGTGATTCAATTGGGCAGCTGTTGTGAATAAAAGGCAGTGACGATCAAAGTTGGAAGCTTCGGTTCTCCTTTCCCAGCGTGGTCAGCGTGGAAGCAGTAGGCCAACTCCTCCCTTTGTGGGGAGGCCTTATCCATTAGTCGATTGAATATTATTATTATTAGTAGTAGTATTTATCGTGCATAAAGCTTCTGGAGATATCCTTAATCATGATGTTTTTAAAAATCCATTCGTTTACATTGTGTTTCTGTCGTTGTTTGCTAAGTATAGCAAGTGAGAAATGTATCTTTTTTGTCAACCTTTTTATCGTATTGCCTAAGTGGCAGCCCCTTTCAGGCTGGATTATCCTTCTCCATCTTTTTCTAGCCACGATGGGATTGAATGCACAAATGTTTGTGAAGAATCTCTCTTCCACAATTTGATTCTGAAAGCTGAGTGGCATTTTGTTCTTATATATATATATATATATAATGATATTAAATCACAGCCAGATTCAATCCACCAGTGGATGAGGCCTCTCCCCGAAGGGAGGAGTTGGTCTACTACTCCCACGCTGACCAGACGGGTAGGGAGAGGAGAGCCGAAGCTCTCACTGTGATCGCCACTGTCTTTTATTCACAGCAGCTCTCCAATTGTCCTCACGATGCTGGGTCAACACCGACATTTTTGAGCCCAAACCGGGAATCGAACCTTCGGGGAGAGGCCTCATCCACTAGTGGATTGAATATGGCTGTGATTTATATATATACATTTCTTTAATTTGTTATGTATTTTTTTGCAAGGAGTTGAGCAGCCCCCGTGTTGCCTAAGGTGTTTTTGTGCTTTTATATTTTAAACCATCCCTATATTTTAGAGGAAGTTTGACGAGTTCCTGTGTGCGCTTTTATTGAGCAAAGAAGTTAAGTTGATGGTGTAGGTACTGCTAATTTCTGGAAGTTAAAGTTTCAATTTTTATTATTAGAGTATATTTTATATGGGGAGAGCAGTCCCATCTGTCCAAATCTGTCAAATGAAACTAACTTCAGGTGGCACTCGTAAACATTTCTCATTTCGTCTTTAATTTTTAAAACTTGGTACACGATAGTCTAAAAATTATCTTTTATTATCACAAGACGTTAATTCACGTTCGAATATTATATTATTATATTTCTCGCACAAGAAACTTGCAAAATGACTTTACAACTTTGTAAGGGGTCGTCAATGGCACCTTTTCTCAAATTTTCTATAGGAAAGTATTTCTAAATATATGTATAAAGTGCTGATTATTCAATTTATAAGAGTTATTCAATTCGAAAATAATGGAATACTATATACTAAGCACACGTTTGTACCAATAATATACATTTAAGAGCATGTGCAGAAAGCTATTAAAATTTTATAAAGTATATGCTAAACCTTTAATTTTGATACATGCGTGGAAAGTATTGGTAGGGGGCTATGAAAAATTTAGGGAAGCTTAGCCTCCCTCTAGCTACGGTACTGCATATGACCGAGAAGCTCTTAGAGGAAAGAGACTTGTTTTCTTGTAGTTTTTCATTCTGCTGCTGTTTGTTGTGTTTGCATTAAAATTAATCGAATTAAAAATGTATTCCTTGGTAGATTTTTGCCATTATTGTATAGAAGTACTGCAACATAATCAAACAATTTAATTGGACTGTGTTAAAATGATTCAGATTTCGTATAAATCCAAGTGTTCTGAACCTGGAGCCACATATCTGGATATTCCTCTCAATTCATATCAAGGGAATGATGGTATAGTAACTTAAAATAAGGATAGAATGTATCTCTTGTACTTTCACCGAACCGACAGGTGGTATCCGGAGTATTTCCAAATATAGATTATAAGCAAAAAGGACTATGAAATATGGCAACAATGTGTACGTGGGATACGATGTTCTCACTGCGCAGATGCAGAGAAACTAATGCTATTTCCATTTCCCAAGTTGGTGTTGGAGCCGAACACATCCCCAATTTTCATTGGACAGCCAAAATACAGAAATGAGGTAAAGCATCACGACTTGTTAAGTTGATTTTGGTGAAAACTAATCAGCCCAGACTGAGCTATGTATTTAAAAAATGCAGTAAAAAATGTTAGTTTGAAATTATTTTCTTACAGGCTAATATACCTACCACATTTACTACGTAATAAAGTGGTAGATTATTAGCCTACAACAAAATGATTTCAAACTAACATTTATTACTGTCTTTTTAAAAAATTAGAGATCAGGCTGAACTGATTAGTTTTTGTTAGTTTGTTCCACAACATTTTTAAATTTTAATTCTACTTATGGCATTTAGGCATCTATTACTCGTCCAGGACTAAGAAAATACTGTTGGTCTTATGGCAACAGCGATGCCAGTTTGAGCATTGAAAACAACAAGGAAACGAAACTCGCTGAGCACTTCTCCCGCTTCGCGTTGCCAACCGCGTGACAACTCACATAGACCAAAGTGCCCATTCGTTACACAAATTGAATAGTATTTTTCCCTGACAAATTGAAGAAAAGGATGAACTGTAGAATGCGACTTTTGAAAATAAATTTAAACAATAAAGTTTTCGTCTCTTATTACGACGAAAAATATGCGACGTATATCGTGACATATATAAAATATGAATTCTATTCTTTTTATTTGCAGATGACACTTTGCACCCGTTTATTTCTAGGTCCGTCATGTGTAGCATTCGTCTCTCGTAATAAAATAAATGGTAATTTTACATAAAGTTAACTTTTAATAACACAAAAGCATACAGGGAAAGGAGAGACAGCATTCCACACAATTCACTTCTCCGTCCTGAGTGTAAGAGCGCACCTGTGATTAAGCGTAGAGAGATATAAAAAGAAAATCACTAAACTTGTTAGGTTCCGATTTAATTTGTTCAGCATCGAAATTGATTTCAAATTAATGGACGCATGCAAAGCCTGTCAGGATGGTCGGCGTGAAGTTCGAACCCGCGTGATACCCATCACCAATCCGAAGTCCGCGTCGTTACCACCTGGACCATGGGGGCTGGAACTTGCATCTTTGAGAGAAGCTAAAATGTTCTTTAATTATTTCAGGATACATGGATAGACAAATTTTATAACTTGTCATTCGCTGTTGATCATAGCATAACGTACCATAATACTAAACTTCGACTGGCTGTAATATTAAAATACTTATACATATTGTTGACTTACGACACACGAAATAGTTTTGAAAGCATTTACAATGATAAAACATAACTCTGAAGTGACTGAAAACCAGGATTCCGGAATGCGAATGACCATTTTTGTTGCTGCGGAATTTAGAACTCCGAAACCACCATCCTTTTACATTTCTTGAAAGAATTTTTTTTTTCTTGGCTATACGGAGGTATACGTTGTTTCATAGACCTCATAATAGATGGACTTATCACGCTTCCCCGTTTCTGGCTGCGTTAAAACTAATGGGTTCTAGTATAGGAGCACGTGATTTTGAATCCATCCGCTAGGTTGTTCTGGCATCGACCTCATAATAGAATATGACTTAGAATAACTTATCCCTAAAAACATGCACTTTCCCCGACAAATGGATATCTACCTTGGTTTGTCCTATCCCAAAATCTAATAATAGTAGAGACATTAATGACTTCAGGCCAATTGCAATATTACCAGCTTTTGCAAAAGTATTTGAACAGATCTTATACAAGAGAATTAGTAATCATGTTCAACCAGTTATCTAAACTAAGCAGCACGATTTTGTTTTTCAGAAATCCACAGTAACAAGCTTAGTAGTTGTTACGGACTACAAAGCAAATTGGTTGGATGAAGGCTAACAAGTTGATGTGATTTATATTGACTTTGAGAAAGCATTTGACAGAGTTCATCACAATATATTACTGGAAAAATTAAATCACTATCACTTTTCACCCGCTGTGATAAACTTTATGAGACGGATTTGCCACACATAATTACTTTCATCCCATGTGTTATTCTTCATCTCAAATGTAATCCGATCTCCGTTCATTCATTTCTCTCCTTTTCTTCTCCTATTTAATTCGTAAAGCAAGTTAACAAAATAAATATATAGGTTACAAATATTCTAGTTTCTTCTTTGTAATACTAGCTGTTTCTATTTGTCTTTCCCTCGTTCTGCTCAGCATGTTTTAGAAATAAAGGCAAGTAAATGGATGTGTTGGTGTGTGTATGAGTAATACCCATTCGTCGCCTTTTTCTTTTCTTAATGAAAATTAATTTCATGTTGCAGGGGATGAATCATTCTTCCCTGCAGTTGTAGATGGTGATGAATAACTTCCTACTTATATGAAGTTTTAATTATTCATTCATTATACGATTTTCTCTACCAACAAGGGGGTGAGAAGTTTTCTCTTATGTTTTAATAATAATTAAATACCTACACAACATGGAACGTTTGCATATCATCATTTAAAAACCTACAAAACATGGAACTTTTGCATACCATGGTATTCGATTGCTCCTGACTACTACTTTGGTTAGATTTGACTATGTTCCTGATATACATGCTGGCCGTCAGGTAATAATTCCTGTTCTGACTGATCTGCAGGACTTACTTCTCTGTTAGTTTGAATTGATTGCTCTTTCCTTCCAGCCATGACTTCTCTGGCTCAAGCTGGATCGTCAAATTTTGTCGAGTATTCTATCACGACAGTAATATTCCTTATACGATTTCCTCGTTAGATTGAGCTTAACATAAGTATACATGAATCTTCCAAACTAGCTCACTACATCTCAGGTCGTCTATGGGTGATGCATAGATGTGAGGAATCTCAAGATTCCCATTGTACCTAGGTAAGACGACATGTGATATTTATTTTCCAGCAAGTGGTATTCAGTACAGAAGCAATTCCAAGCGTGCATATCAGCAATTTTAAAGGATGTATACGTAAACAACGATGATTTATTAAAATCAGTCGCTTAGACTCTCTGATCAGGTCTAGCCTAGTCTACAACTTATGGTAAACATAAACATTGTGTACGTACATAGTATTTAGCCACCATATCAAGACTTAAGCTCAATACATAACAATTTACAGATCAAATAGTATTAGTAAAACAATATAACAATTCTAGAAATGCATAATAACATCAAAATAATAATGTTTTTCATCTTTGAGTATTCCAAATTCCCGTTACAGAAACGCTATTCCATCTATTGGTGCTTGTTCATGCTCATCTTCTCCAGTCCCTAGCTAGTTCTCGTGCTGCCGTCTGTTGATATGAGCTTGAACTCACTGCAATAAGTTACTCTAAATTATATAGTGTTTATCATACAATCATGTAATATTCATTACACAGTTTTAAGGGTATCTTCACCCTTAAATTCGACGAAAATGAGAATTTGGAAACGGAATGTATGACATTTTTTTTCTACCGGATTGTTCCATATAAAGCTTAATTTGTGATCAACTTCTCTCAATAATATGGGACATTAATTTTGTTTGGGAGAGCCAGTGTCACGCTCCAGAACAAATTACGTATGTGTTCATTTCGTCGCATAGATGAGGAACACCTAATTCGTGGGGGGTGGAGTGGATGTTAATCTTTAGTGATTTTTTCACACTCGATGGTTCCAAACGAAGTATTATTTGTGCAATATTTGTCACAAACCTGTAACATTTTCTTGGAAGTTCAAAAAATGTTCTTAATTCAATATTGAAAATATAAAACATTTACATTAAATGTGTTTTCTGAATCTTTCCTTATGATCCTTCACTTAAATTTCGACACATCTGTTTACCTTATTCAAGAGTTCAAAGGATCATTTGAAATGTGTCTGGTTGAATATATCTAGAAAAAAAACGGGGTATTTTAAAATTGTATTGAATACAGCACATAAAGTAAAGGAAAATGTTCTTTGGCTATGGCCTAATTCATATATTCGTAAATATACAGTGGACAAGCATCGAGAATCACATAGAAGCTACGCTGCCCTTCAGATCAGCTTTCCTCATCCTGTGATTCTGTTTGTACACCGTAGATTAATTGGGTTTTCCATTTTTTTAAAAAAAATATGAGAAAATATCAACTTATATCAATTGGAGATATACCAAATTAAAAATTCCTCTTGACCGATTTTCCTGGGTAGTCAAATTTACGGCGGTACAATTGTCTTCAGAAAAGTGATGTTAAACTATCATCTATTTGTTTTCTGCTTTATTGTCAAAAGCACCTTTAGTTTTCTTTTCGCCACTCTGCATATGCCGATTGTTATTTTGGTAGGAGACCAAATTCAAATTCAACTCGACCATTATTTTACATTTCCAGATAAATGTTTTCCCTGAATAAAATTATTCTTTCTCTACATACACATACAAATTCTACCCACTTCATGATAAATTTTTCGTTGTCTTCGGATATAAATTTCAAATTAAATATAAAGTAAGCTCCATCATATTAAGGTAAACATCGAGCTTGTGTAGATTTCCGAGTCGAATTTAACTAACATCCACATTTAATTTCCTCATGCCTTTATGTAGAATGTATATAAATAATAGTAGCCTAAATTATTTTACGGTTGCAGAGAATATTGATGAAATGTTCTTGTAATTTCATAGTTCCAAATGTTTATGTATAATAATTAATGAGAATTCAAGGACAAAAATATTTCCATGAGTTTATTTTTAATTATTTTGATGCTTCCACTTTGCATTCTGTGACATTTTCTTTGTCTGTTTTTCCATACTCAATATATAATATATGAATATGCTTTTAAAACAATGCATGCAATTCAATCTATTGATTCCATTCTACAGGTAAGTGCTATTCAACTACATTATACGTCAAGAAAGCTGTACGTTTCACCATGTATCTTCTTATCTCAATACTATATTAGCATTCCTTTCAGATAACGGAATTTCATGTTTCCAAGAAAAACACAACCGTAGAGTTATAAGTTTCCTAGCAAAACACAGGAAACAAATATCAGTGGTAACTTTAACAAATATGTTTGTCAACATTTCAGTTACTCTATATAACTAATATTTATTCATAATTTCATACTCTCATTTTGAAACAGATATAGCCTCGATAATGAGAAATATGCAGCTATTACTGTATTCCACACGAGAAGAGGAAGAGTACTATATACGTATACACTTTCGTATTTGCTGATTTCAACAAGATATTCCAGTTCGTTTCTGGTTATTTGACCAGAACATTAGATTCACATTTTCGATGTCATGCAATATAAAAATCAAATTGTTGAGCTCCTTACAGTACAAAATTCGAAGAATACATTTCCAAGTCAAATTGAACTTAATTCAATATTTAATTTCCTCAGACTTTTATGTCAAATATGATGCGATAACAGCTTAAGTGATTTAGAAGTTCTAGAGAATATTGATGAGAATATGCTTATTTATTTCAAAGCTACAGACGTTGAAGTAGTTCATGTCAATGCAACGATAAATACTCCTGCTTAGCATGCCTTTCTTCTTCTCTTTTTATTTTGCTATATTTTCTTGTTGACATCCTTCCGTACTTAATAAATAAACATGCGTTTGAATCAACCAGTTCTTTATATTCCATTTTATTTGCAAGTGCAGTTCAATTACATTAGAAATCAGCAAAGCAGAAAGTTTCGTAGTGGTTATTGCTTCTGGTTTTAATACAATATTAGCATTCATTTCACGTATGTAAATTGCATTTCAAAGAAAAAATAATAATCTGAGAATTATTTTTTTTTCCTGTAAACACAACTGAGAAGAGAACGCCATATCTCGTAAGTAATAACAAATAGCGCTTATCAAAAGTTTCCGCCTTATAACACACATTTGCACATATTTTAATTGCCTTATGCAGAATGTTCAATACTATGAGCGAACATATTTCTAATCTTCACTTCAACTAAGCTGCATGTTCTACTAATGGTTCTTTTTGATTACATGCATAGCTCCCCTTTCCTCATTGCTCCCTCTTACATTTCCCCTCATAGGCGCTACTTGGTCCAGCAAAACAATTTTCTTCTTCTTGCAGGTCAATACGGAGATGATTAGAACTCCAGGTTTCCAAATGTTAAGCATACTTTGTTCGTTCATTTATAATTGGAACCCTTTTTTTGGTTAGTTTTAGTTTTAAGTTGGGAATTTAATTTTCCCACATTTGAGCATTTTTTGTTTATAAAGTAAAGCATTTCTCTGACAAGTTATTATGTGTTTGCATATTCGCACTGTGTATTGCATTTGGGCAAACAGATGTTTAAATTTTGCTAAATAATAATTTTAGACTATTTTAAGCAAACAAATCAGATTTACTGATAGATTTTAAATCTCTATTGATATGAATTTTGCAGTCTTTCTATCCGTATATTCTTATGATACATCAGTGCATATTTTAATTACTTATTCAAATTATACATAGCCGCAATACTTAATACAGGGCTCTCCAACCTAAGACCCACGTAGCGATTTTGACTGGTCCCGAAACAACTACAAAATTGCAGTTGATATATTCTACATTGGATCTGAAGGAACATTATTTAAAACACAAGAAGTAATTTAGTCCATGAATATTGTACAGACATTATGCGTACTATTTTGTATTAAATTTATCGTTACGAAATACAACTTACAAAATAATTAAAATCCCTAGCAGCACAAGGTTATCAGGCTAATACTGGGACAATAACGCGGATACAAATCATGGCTGGTCATTTTGGATCAATATCGACCAACATCGACGAGATAGGCAAACAATATTTTGATATTCAATTCTATTCCTGAAACTTAAGAAATGTGTATTCCAACCAGAAAAATAACTTGCAAATTAAAATATGATGGTTACAGAAATATCACTATCTGAAGATGTCATTGCTCGATATCGATTGACAAAGGCTGATATTGTACGGAAGACTGTCGTTTGTGTTAGAAAAAGTCAATGTAATGATAAAATAACAGGTGCTATGCATACAACTTCTACACTCTCACTGCTTAAAGTGAGTTTGTATTGAAAGTATTTTCTATATCACCACAATCCATGTTTGAGTTGATGAAGTGGTTAATCGACGCATTATTCTCAGTGAAAAGCTCCGTAGCGTAGTGGCTAAAATAACGGACTACAAGCCACAAGTTTCTAGGATCGAATTCAGCCGCAGACAAGCGCAAAATTTCGCACCTGAGCATTAAGACGAGAGAATAGGACGCGTGATGGAATAAAGACAGGATGCAATCAAGATCACATACTTTTCTGAAAATATATGTATTTCGTTAATTAAGACAATAAATTTCTCACAGCAGTAAACGATCTCTCCAACACCGATCCTCATCGATCTCCAATTTGGAACTATCTGTAAAATTGTTTGTCATTCAATAATTAGCGGTATCAGCTAACAATATCGATCGAAATCGCAAATCATGCGTTATCGATATCGGTTGATATTATTTTTCAATTGATATTTTATAATGCGGCCCTGCTTTGCTAATTTGGCCTGCTGACAAAAAAGGTTGAAGATCCCTTACTTAATACATACATCAGACTTCCTTTTTTTAACTTATTTATTTCGAATACATATATATCTAATACCTGAAACGGTTTTTGTAATCTTGACGGTGTTCATTCATATGTTCATATTATTTCTTAATGAGGTTTATTTAGAATTATTTAGTTAGAGAAACTCAGCCGAAGAGGTTCTTTCTGTTTCAAAAATTCTACCTGCCCTCTTTTATTTGAACCTTTCACCTACGCCAATATCTTTTATGAAATTTCATAGCAATGGAGAGACAATCATTTTATTTTTTCATTTTTCGCAAAAGTGATCTTCATCCGAATTGCACATCAAATATTATGTAGTTTCCAATGTAGCCTTCTAGATTTTGTCTTAATATTGATATTGCTTTGCTCTAATTAAATGATGTGCCTTAAATAAGCAATTTTGTGTTGATGTTTTCTCTTAATGTTCAGTGGAAATGGGGAAAACAGATAAATAGTATCCAAAAATTAATATTTGTCAATATTTCTCTAGTTCTGATTCACTGTACAATTTCGTAACATTCTTAAGTACATCACGAGTTGTATGAATTTAAAGATACTAATATAATTCAACATCATATTTATAGTATTCAACAAGAGAATAGGAATAAGTTTCTACACATCACGTATACTGACTGTGAGATAAAAGTTCTTTTGGCAGTTCATCATTTATTAAATTGAGAAAATGTTCTCGTAGCGTTCTCTACGATTTCTCTTCATAGACGTTACTCTCTCTTCTAAACAGCTTTTGTGATCCAGTGTTTCTATTTGTAGATGATTTGTATCTCGCAGATTACAGAAAGTAAGAAATCACAGTGCATATCAATTTAGAGCTATACTACGAGTCACTTCGACAGATTTCTGTAAGCAATCAGATTTATATAGGTTATATTTTCTTTGAATAAGTGGACATTTATCATCAGTTCATTATCTGGTTCTCGTGACAAATTAAACTCTAGTCATCTATTCGCTATTTTATTCATTTTGTTCCGGGTTTTAGTATCTTTAAGAAGTTCTCTTCTTCCATCAATATGTACTTTCTGGTTACACTGGTGAACAAGGGCTTTGTCTATTAGAGATTGTTCTATACTCATTGTTCTCTGCTGAGTTCGCAAATGATTACATAATTTGTCCATTACTTTTAATTTTAATATTACGACTTATTTTCTGTTGAAGAGAGGGGAACATATCTACAGTGACAAATTTACTTACGTTGCTCATCGGGGATAAGGTACAGACATGTCAAATATTTAATCCTACTTTCACTTGCAACAAATTTACTATTTTCAAATGTAGTTTTCTCAGTAATGAAAGCTTAACCCCATTTTTTTTATTTCTGAAACATTTAATTCATTTTTTTTGTGACTTCCTGAAGTTAATTGTATACAGAAGGACTTATGTAAATACGTTTAGCATTCCGTGTTAGTTGGTAGCTATGTAGTCAGCGTCCAGTTATTTGTTCTGGTGTGGGTGGGTGGCACGACCTATTCTTTTACAATGCCTAGAAATTGTGTTAATCATCTGAACTCTTTTTCCTACATTTGTAGTGAAATAACATTTAAAAATCAGAGACGTAGTTTCACACCTCGGATCGAAAGTAAGTGGGTGATCTAGATTTAAAACAAATATACCTTAGATTTTTGTTCTGCTATTTGTATTAAGTATTTCTTGTCTACAATTATTTGTAGTCTAGTGTATTGAACACTATTTATAGCCTGCAATTACACTATTCATTATCTTGCCGAACTATAGTAACTTAAAAGTATTTTTCAATTTTAAACTGATTTTTTCGCTTTCCACTTAGATGGAACTTTCGATTGTCACTACGGACTTCACCCATTGGTTAAATCCATTTTACCCGTTTTCTGTAACTCATACCACTAGCACAAGAATTCCCTATCTCGCAACGCACCATGCAATCACTTATAAAATATAAATTCCTGTAGGTTATTCACGAATAATTTGAAAGCAAAGCTACAAGAAACCTTAATCTCAATTATGGAAATAAAACTTATTAGAACTCTTAAAAAATCAAAAGCAAATTATCACTTTCCTAGAATGAAACAAGCTAAGTAATGGTTTTGTTATATAGACAATACCAAGACGTCCTCGTATAAATTAAATGTTCTTTTAACGTCATCCAAAGAAATAGAAACGTTCATATAGTTTCCCCCTTCTTTTCAAACCATGACAAACCCAACGGTATACGGCTCAACTCTTTCGGACTTGTACTTACTGAGATCTAGAAGGGGTACAAATGGAGAATACTAAAGCGATTAAAAAGAATGTGCCAGTTGCAGAGTCAAACTCATCATTTTATCCACCGTTTCAAGTGATGGCTAATCCAACGGTGTAAGGCTTATCTCTGTCGGACTTGTAGTTCCTGAGATCTAGAGGGGGGCGAACAAACATAGAAATGGAGAATCTAAGCTATTGAAAAGAACTTAGTAGTTTTAGAGTCAGTAACATTTCAGGTCGTTTAGGGTCATGATGAAATTAGTGGCGTATTGGTCATCTCTGTCGTACTTGTACTTACTAAGATCTAGGAGGGGCACAAATAGAGAATACTAAATGATTGGAAAGGTTCTAGAGTTGAACTTGGAATCGTTTTTAGTTCAGTTGATAATATATATGCAGTAGCGGTTAGCGAAACTTGGACGAAGCCTAGTATTAAAAATTATATTTACCTTTGCATAGTTTTAAATTTTATAGAAATGACCTGTTTCAAAGGGAGCGGGCGGAGTGGGAATTTATCTACGTTATGCTATCAATGTAAAAATTCTAACTCAATCACCGAATGCGTATCTATTTCATACTGAATATATCATTTTAGAAATTAGAATGGAGAATAAGAAAATCTTGCTGGCAGCAGCATATAGGCACCAACGAATTGATACAGGAATTTTGAAGAAATAAGTAAATTTATCCCACTCTATGGGCATTGGTTTAACTTTGGTTACCAGAATTTTGATCTTTTGTCTCCCAAGGCCGAGGTGTCAAACTTCAAGGATACTATCACATCATTAAATCTTTCTGCCTGCCCTCTTCAGCCTACTTACCTATCAACCACATGTGACAGTCTTCTTGATCTAATTCTTACCGCAAACATGGGCAGAGTTTTTAAATTTGGTCAGTTTACAATTCCTGGGATTTCCAAACACGATCTTATATTCGTAAAATGTGGAGTTTATTATCAAAACGTCCCTTGTCCACAAAAATGTAAAATTGAGATACTGGCAAGATTTAGTTCATTTCATTATTTTGTAATATATTAGCAAGGTTTAAGAATCAAGAACACGTGTAAAATCATTTAATTATCAAACGAAATAGGTGTACAAAAACAGTAAAAAATTGAGTATATATCTTATCTTTACTTGTTTTTACAAAATTGGAAAATCTTGGTAAACTAAAACTTTTAGTACTATTTCAAAGATATTTATGGTTGCAAATTTTCCCTAACATTAAAAAATAAGAAGTCTATTACAAGTGTTTTTTCTTGATTTCCCAACATTTATGGCTTTTAGACAAGAGACGTTTTGATAATAAGCTCCACAAATATTCGATAAAATTGCCAAAATGTAAACCAAAAATTATATTCTATAGAGAACTGAACAACATTAAAAATGATGCTCTGTTGCGTATGCAGCGTCCTTACCATGGCATTTAACAAATTTGTTGCCGTCAGTCTATGCTCAACTTTCATATCTTAACTCGTTAATTCTTCAGCTTTATAGCGTTCATGCACCCTTTAGAAGAAAAAAAACGCGTTTCTCGCCCTTCAACCTCATGGATTACAGATGAGCTACTAAACGTAGTGACTAGTTGCGATGGAGCTTATAGCAAATGACCGAGGAAACCTTAAAATCAACCCCTCTACTACCCAAGTGAGTTTTGAAGCCTATAGAGTGCTTTGAAACCGGTGCAGCCAAGCCGTACGTAAAGCTAAGCTGAAATGTGCATATGACATCATGAACAGAGAAAATGAGAATCAAATGTGGAATAAATTAAAAGTTTTATGTATCAGAGGTAAAACAATTCTGGAGATGATGTACTTATGCACATTGCACCTCGCATACTTAATGAGAGTTTCTGTGACATACATCTCCCAATCACGCAGAGCAACTGACCGCCTAACACAAAATATCGCTCCCAAACTTATTTCTCTACATTGTACAAAGTGGAAACACGAAATGGATGAAAGTTACTCCGCTTTATTGAGAAATGAAAGCCGAAAATTAGCGTTTTGTTGTATTTACTCTTAAACGTGGATATAGTGTAAGCCTTTTAGTGGAAAGATTGGTAAAATTAACTCCATTTTAAAGTTAAACACTTTCTTTGTAATAAATTAACGTTAACTGAAAATTGGTTGAAACTGGTAAAAGTGATTTGTCCGTGAACGTTCAACTTATTTTACGCTTAAAACTCGGTCATTTTCTAATCGAAGTGTAAAACTCGGTCATTTTCTAATCGAAGTGTAAGCTAAACAGGCAATTTTGAGGTTACGTACTTCTGTGGATGAAGTTTAAGCCTTAGTTGGATATTTTATAATCCAGTAACAGGAGTAACGTTGCTTGCTTGTCACTGAACGTCCCGCCATTTTGAGTGTTTACATTGCCTTTACATTGTGAACAGAAAACAGTTTACTGGTGGATCGAGAAATTAAGTTGGGTATAAATCTTTACACTGTAGCAAGCGGATCTCTCCTTTTTTCACGAGACATTCCTCGAAATACAATCAAAAACGTGTTAATAATTAACCTCCTTTACAGTAAAGCCATAGCTCGCTCGAAAAGCCAAAATCACCAACTGCCTTCGTAGAGCCGATCCAGGTGGCCGAACGGTCTAGCGCGCTAGTCTGTCGAGTCAAGGATCGTGGGTTCGATTCCCGCCTCGGGCATGGATGTGATTTTAACTGTGTTGTCCGTAGTTAGGAAAAATCAATTGAAAAAGAGTTGTAAGAGTTAAAAACCAGTTGGGTGGCGCATTCGGTTAGGGTGCGTTTCACCTTTTTTTTTAAAAAAAAGTAGCGAAGTGGTTAGAGCGTCTGACCAGTGTACTCGTGGACCCTGGATCGAAACCCGACCACTTCAGCTTTTGTTTCTTTATTTTTAATTTTAAAGGAATATTTTCCTTTATTCTTTTCTACTTTGAAAAAAATGCTCGGATTGAATTAAATACGTTGGAACACTCATATATATGTATACACGCATTTTGAAATTTTACAGAAAGTAAAACGTTCAACCGAAAACTAGCTGAATGTAGGTTAATCCAAAAAGTGCCTCATTTTTTGGATGAACGTTGTGTCTCCTACTTTTACAGTGTATGATCTGCGTGAGTCCGCTGCCAGTTGGAAACGCAATTAACAGAATAAAATCCAAAGCTACAGGGGCAGATGAAATCTCTCTAGAATTAATTTGAAAAAATATTGCTATTTGTACTTGTTTCCATTACCAACTTATTTAACCTGTCGATTACTACAAGTACTTTTCCTACCTTATGGAAAATTGCAAGGGTTTTTCCCCTCCCCAAGACAAAAGTTATCACCAGTGGCGAAGACTTTCGACCTATTAATATTTTACCGGTTCTTTCCAAAGCCATAGAAAATGTCGTAAGCGATCAAATTCGTTCCTGCTTCTTAACGGATAGCCTTCTTGATCCCTTTCAATCAGGTTTCCAAAAAGGTCGTAGCACCGTCACTGCTTTAGCTCATATCACAGATGACATTCGATATGCTCTTGACAATAGAAACATAACCATTCTTACGCTTCTTGATTTCAGTACAGCTTCTCAATCTATAAATCACAACATTCTGTTACGCAAATTATCGACGTTTTTCAACTTTTAAGACCGTTCTGTCAATTGAATCCAAAGTTATTTAGTTGATCGCTAGCAATATGTATCTGTTTCTGGCATAGACTCCTCCTTAAGAACTCTTCATTATGGTGTATCTCAAGGTAGTGTACTTGGTCGTCTTCTCTTCTTCTTGTACATAAATGATTTGCCATCTATATATGCCATAATTTACTTCCTCTACTGTTGTTTTCAAGTCTTGAATCCTTAAATCCAGACGTTTATGCACGGGGCTGTACACATTTATGTTTGAAGGTGTCAGGGTGGGAAGAGTCATAAAAAGAAATCCTGGCCTGTACATGAGTGACTAGGAAAATAATGCGATATCACTTGTTGTTGAGGAAGAAGGAGCTCTTATCCAAGTTCAGCATGGATGCAGATTTCTGCGCTGTTCCAATCAATTTAGATTCCAATTAATTTAGTCAGATTCGTAAACTTTACGTAACCTTAAGACAAAAGCTTGTTCAGAGGACCTTGTATATGTTATAATTACTTTACTTAATAAACTGATCTAACCTTCTCGATTTATGCGAATTGTTCTCTGGCAGTGAATGAGTTTGGGTGAAGTCACATAAAAATAAGGGCGAAAAATGGTCCTGAAGACCGGCACTGTTTCTATTTTTGTCCACTTCAAATAGTGTCTAAGAACTAAAAGCAACGATTAAACATTAAAATAAACAAACATACTACAATTAGGTTAGTTGTTGTTAGATCCAAGGACGATTTGAAATATTAGTGTATTTATTCAAGCAAAAATACGGAGTTGGCCGAATAAGTATTTAGTTTCAAGACTATATAGAAATACATATCATCTTACCATTTCCATCCAATAATGAAGGTAAAACAATTAGGTTAGTTTATTTGAGATATTTCGGTTTCTGCATTAGATTTTTTATGTAACTTTTATATTAATAAAACGTAGGCTAATCGTACAAATGGTTGACCAAATAATGAAACTTTCAAGGCTAAACAATCACTTAAATTTAATTAATCAAAAAAAATGTTATTTTTCTACGAAACAAAGTCTGAGACAATGCAAAATTAGTCGAAGAAAAAGCAGTTCGCATTTGTTTCATTTGACAAGACAATAGACAAACATATTGCTGAAGGTGTAGTTACACCAGTAGTTGACCAGCTGTAGTAATTGTGAACTACGATTGTTCCAGTGCAAATCATTCGTTAAATTCAGTATAGATTGTTCCTTGAATAACCAAGAATAAAATAATTAATTTATTGTTTGATATATTTCGTTGTAACTTCTAGTAGATATCAATGGATAGATATATTCTATTAGTTGTAACTATGTCTTCTTATTGTGTGCTCTGCTCTTTTCAAAATAAATTTCACACAGTTTACGTGATTTGGGGGGCACAATGAATTTTCCTGAATGCACATAGTTTGAAGACTACACCCTTAAACCGTAAGGAAGTATAAAACGTACTTTGCTTGCTACTTTATACATAAACTATTATCACAGTTTGTTTCACCTATTGGTCAACTACTGGCGCCTGGTTCATTACTGGTACGGTCACCCTAGTCCCCAGAACAGAATAAATGCAATTTGATTCTTAGATTAGTGCTTGGTTCTGGAGTATACAAAATTCCCCAGGTTCATGTTAGTGCTACAAAATTCGTGTGCATCAGGTTACGGGTTAAGAGTATTGACCAGTCTTTTTTAATAAGAAACTACCTTGTACACAAAGAAAAAGGCATAATTTTTAGTTTTAAATTTTAATACTTCTCATGTTTGCGACTACTTGCGTAGGACTCCCTCCGTAGAATTATTAATATATTTTGTAACGGAAGAAAAGAAGTGATATCCCATCAAAAACATCGGAGCTGAAAAATGTTTCACAAAGTTCCGGTTCAGTCGCAAAAAGGGGTGAGATGGAGATTGTTGAAGCCGAGTTCCTTGACCACCGCCTCTTAAGGAATATATAGTATAACTTCACCAATCTCCATCTCACCTCTTTTTGTGGCTGAATCGAAACTTGGCGAAAACATTTTGCAGCTGCGATATTTTTCATGGGATATTGTACATTTGAGAGAACTCAATGTCATATAAATTTTAATGGTGTTAAAATAGTGTTAACCTTTATATTACCCTTTCGGGGTAGGCCTTCTACTTGCCAGGTCGCCCCTGTTAGAGTCGTTAGGTATATCCAGTTTCTGAATAGATGAACTAATATATGAAAGTGAAATTACATAACGCCATTACTGACACTCATTCCTTTTTCAGTAGCAGCCTAAGCGATATTCAAGTTGAAGAAGATGGTCCAACTTATGACGATGAGGACAAAATGCATCATGATTCCCCAGAAGGTATTGTTACAGAAAAAACTCTCTACGTGAAATTCAATCAAGAACAGCTTGCAGATGAAAATGAACCAATTTGTGTTTCTGACGGTACGTTACATGTTGATTTAGGGGACTACGTTGGAAAGAAGTTGAGCTCTCAAGAAATATCATATTTGTTAGTTAGAAGAACGGCATCCGAATTTGCATGAATTTCAAGCAGAAACTTCGTCTTCAGCTCGAGGAAGAAGCTTTCAATACTCTTGGTTTTTTACTAGGCTTCCCGATAACACGGTACAACGTCGTGTGTGGCTCATGTTCAGTGCTTCTAAAAATATTGCGTTGTGCCTACATTTCTTTCTTTTCGCGATTCCAGCTGATCAACCAGTATGGGTACATACGACAGCTGGAAATATGGAAATTGTCTAAGAGACATCCAGAACCATGAAAAATCGACCCAGCATTTCCGATCCCAATTAAATCAAATTAATTGGATGAAAAACCAAAAACTCGATCGAAGATTTGTAACAGCAAGTAATGCACAAGTTACTACCGAAGTGTCTTATCGTCTCTGGTTGATTGTTGCCGGTATCTTATTGAAGAGAAGATTGCCTTCAGAAAGAGGGAAGTTTTAGAAGGAAAGAAACTAAGATCGAATTTCTTAAGTTCCGTAACATATCAGACCTGATAACAGTTATTAAAGAATGTGTGCTGAGCACTTTAGTTCAAAGAATATAAGAAGCTGGAAAATTTTCCTTAATAGTGGACTCAACACAGGATGTCAGCAAAAAGGAAGTAACCGCCATTATTATGCGGTATGTAGAGCTTAACGAAAAACGTGTTCCAGCTCCTGTAGAAACAGTTTTTCATCTCTTTACTTCTGCTGATACCAGCGGTAAAACCTTGAAGGAAAATATTTTGACGAGCTTGACAAACAAACATCTAGATCCTAGTTTTATTGTTGGACAGAGCATGATTGCAACATGCGTGGAAAATATAAGGGGTTAAAAACACAAATACAAGAAGATTACCCTAAAACCCTTTACGTGTGGTGCACATATAGATTTGCACTAGTTGTGGAAAATTCACTTTCAATGTTATACGATTTTTTTTAGCCTCTTGGAAGAACTCTACACATCCTTTTCATCATATAAGCGTCAGTATATGCTAGTTAATAACCTGCTTCCTAGGAATTCTAGAAAAAGACTCAAGCTAGTGTTCACAACAAGATGGTCTAGCAAAGAAACATCTACAGCAACAGTTCTGGTATGTTTCTTCGAAATACTGCAAACTTTAGACTTGATTATTACAGCAGAAGACACAGACAAAGATGCGATCATATTGGCTGAAGGACTGAAGAAATGGTTGATTTCCCTTGAAGCCATTCTCTCTCTTCATATGTTATCGCTGATATTTAAGATACTTTCACCTGTAACAAAATGCCTACAAGGAAGTGTGACTGATTATGGAGTTGTAGCGACAGTGATATATGTGACAAAGACTAAGCTACAAGAAAAATGAACAGATAGTTGTTGGGATTCATTGGTCAGAAGAGTCGAAACTTTTGCCAATAGGAATAGTGTAAAGTTTGTAGAGAAGCGTTTACAACGACATATCAGATTCTTTGATGAAATGAGACTTTATGACGTCATAACAAATTTCAATCGTCGAATGAAAGTCGACGAATTTGCAAGTGCATTGACAAATTGATATCTCAGCTGAATGACAGATTTTCTGAACATTTGTCAAAAATCTTTACACAAATGATGGTCTTCTCTGCAGGTGCCTTAGACGTTTCAGATGATTTCAGTAATGTCGATATTGCTGATCTCTGCTCGTTTTATGAGCTCGATTTCGACAGAACTGCTCAAGAACTGCAGGCTTTCAAAACCTGCACAACCGCAGTTGGCCTGAGTGATGTTGGAATAAAAAGTCACAGGAAAGTACAAAGTGTTGAAGGAGAAACTGCCGATATATATCTAAGGAGGAGATTTATTCTGAGAGTGAGTCTGACTGCAACGATAATGAGTGCGTTGAAAGTGACAATGTTGTTCAACATCAATGGGTTCAGAAATGATTTCTTAAGCCATACTGGGTTTTAATACAGTTTTTCAGTTTCCCAAATTTAAATGTAATGTATAAAATGATTATCACCATTCCCATGACCAGTTGTTCAGAAGAAGGTGCAATGAGTTCTTTAAAGATAATAAAGAATAGGCTGCGCTCTTCCACGACAGATACATGGCTTCTGTCAACAATGATCTCATCATGTGAGCACGACATTTTTAAGCAAATATCAAATGATGAAATTATAAACAGATTTCCCAGAACAACATCTCTCCGTCGAGAACTTCTGCAATACGTGTAAATCGGAATGTGCTGTTACCACTGCTTCCATTGTACCTTGTTTGTAGAATATGTTAAAATTTATATATCACAGGATTCTTATTTCCTTAAGGTTGAATTCTAGATTCTGTAGGTATTATTAGATTGATATTATTAGAAGTCTAATGATCTGACACATTTTTGAAACTCCTTCCGATGGTTTGTGAACACTTTCCATATGTTTTGCATGCTTTCCGTAAATAAATCACAAGATCTATCAGAATCCACTTTAATTTATTATTGTTCGACTTTTATGTATACACAGATTTATAGGGCTTGTAGATATATATATATATATAGACAAGATTTACATCGTGGCATCCATTGATTTTTTGGGGGAAATGAGGGTAATTCTAGGGTGCACGTCATGGACTATAGGGGGGATGGGCACCCCTGGCTAGTTTAAACCAAGTTTCGACTATCCTTGATTTTCCCTTCAAGTGATAAACAAGCAGTGATGTTTCCTGCTGGATTACTAACTGAAACGTTGGGTTTCCACAAAAAGTCGTATTTTTCTGTTAACAACTTTTTCCTGTTCGTATTTGTAAATATTTCCTCCTCTTTCATTTGCATTTTTGAACAATTTTCAAAATTGTACGCATTTCCAGAAAATAAGTTAAGCAACTCAAGTTAGATAATTATTCTTTTCTTTCACACAATAGAAAGACCAAAAACGCAAAATATTACCGATCCGAGCAATAAAGTATACACATTATTATCAGTTTCCTGAAGAGGTTCGCTTGCGAAAAATCAGCGAAGTAGGTTTAATAGCTCTAAAACAGGATCAATAAGCTTTCACAGTTAAGAATTTCCGCATTTATATTTCAGTGCATTTACTTAAGAAAGTGTCTTCGTAACATAAAAGGATTAGTGAAATTGAAAATAGTTAGGAGTGGCGTGATAGAGCAGTCAGCAGAGTGACCGACTACAAACAAAACTGAAGAATCTAGGTTCGAGCCCCAGTCCATTAGAAACCTTTTTCCGCCACAGGCTTAATGTTTGACCAAACACGCTTGTAGCAAGTTTGGCGTGTAAAGCTTGTTGCAAATTTCGCATGTGTCAATTAGCACGTTTGCTGCAAGGTTGTAGCAAGTTTGCAGCAATGCAATGCCAACTTTTGGAAAGCCTTTTACAAACTTGCTACAAGTTTGTGTGCTATCTGGAATCCCAGCACTTGCCTGTTAGGACTTGGGAAAACTTCAGTCAGGATAGCCGGCCCCAGGAATGAAAACGCGGACCGCCCGAATATGAAGCCAACGCTAACATTTAGTCACGGTCGCTCGGTATTCCGTTTCATCGCCTTTGGTTCGTAAGATGTTTGTTAGCATTGACAGGGGTAAATTCTTCGTGTTTTCTTTTGAGGGAATAAGTCAAACTATAATAAAATGAAACCCTGAAGGAACACAGACAGTGAGGTATTCGGAAGGTCGACACATCACTTTGTAAACACTATTACCTTTTAGTTCCATTTATTTAGTTATGAAGCAAAGATTAGAAAAGTTAATGCATATGTACATGTGCCTAAAGAGTTTTGTGTCAATAATCCTCCTTTTCGATGTCAGGCGTTCCACCATGTCCACCGTGCACACAAAACAGGCAATAAAACAAATTAATAAATGATGAATGAATGTTGATTGGTTTCCGACGTGAATCTAGCATCCCTATACTCTAGCACAGCAGGGAGCTGCCACCAAACGGGTGTTTGTATACTGGGATGTTTATTGTTTTCTGCCTCATTTTTTGACAGTTGATTGATTTTTCTGAGGCGACAAGAAAGAAATGTAGTCCAGAAGAAACTTCAGAAACAGTCCATTCTTCAGAACAAATGCAAAACTGCTACCAAGATTTAATTTAATATTACCATAATTGGCGTCCTTGTAAATCAAAATTACTGGGATTTCTCACGATTATGTGTCAAGGAAGAATACCCCGTTAAGAGGGGTGTCCAGTGATGTTCCTTAGGACAAGGATGACGCTACAGGGGGCCCACCTGTAACCCCCAGTTTGATTAATACAATATAATGTATTACTTCACTGTTTGAAAACATGATTGAGTGTATCTTGTAAGAATAATAACATCTCAACATAACTAGTATCAACACAGAGTCTGAGGCGATTAATATGTTTCTTGGATTATCAAATTCCCTGCCTGAACCATCTCTGATAAAAGTCAATACAAAAACATTTCTGCTTTCAAGTTACATCGACTGGTTGATAATTCGTATCTGGTTACGAGTTAAAACAGCCATGTTATTGTTTTTCAAAGCACTGTTCATAACACAAAGAAAGTATGGAATTTCTCTTTCCTAGCGACAGTATTAATCGGTGTTTTGACGACTACCGAAGGATTGTAGGCTGACTACAGTACACAAAGGAAAACAAAACATTCAATTATTCAGTATGGGGTGGGTCAGCGTTACCAATTAGAGGGAAATGTTGCTAAATCTAAGGAATTTGAAACCTACTTTAGCGGCAAAAATTACGATTTCCGATTAACGACTTTCTGGGGGTATTTTCAATATCCATTTGGAGAGATTTTTCAATAACGAAGTTTTGGGTAAATTTTTAAAGCTAAGTTAGTGAAAATGTATTGAAAACAGGATTTCATACATAGATTGACATGAAACGTTCCTTCTAAATCAACAAATTTAATATTTAATACAGAATATTTAATATTTATGGAAAACAGACAATAAATATATATTTTCTTTAATATATATATATATATATATATATATATTTAAAAAATTAAACACAGTAGTTTGACACGGAGTCCAACCAAAATATTTCTGAATACGGCGCATACTAACATAGCAATTTTGATTCTAACTTAAATTTGAAGAATACACGTATATATATATGCGATTTATTAATCAGACCCCAAGTTTTTAAATAAACTGTTGTAGCCCCGGATATTTTATCCTGGCGCTCCATCCGTGCCTTAGGAGGATCTGATCCAAGTCTATTGAGGGTGTTAAGGGATGTAGCGCACTCCCTGGGACCAAGAGGGGGAGAGTTTCTTCGTAACAGAAGTTAAAGAGTACTAGTCATTAGTAAACAAAGGATGACCATATCCAAAAATGTAACACTATCTTAAAGTTTCAACTAACCTGAGTTCTAGATATTCAGTTCTTGGTCGGAAGCTACATAAAGACGTACTCGGAGAAAATCGCGTGGGACTTCGCTAATGAAAAGCGTGTCTCGTTATCGCTCTTGAAGTACGGCGTATATATATGTTGTGCTCTAGGAAGTGAGTAGCAATCATGACAACACATTCGAAGATTCTCCCGTCACTTGACTTCACGTGGACCGCAGCGCAGTTTTCTCACTAAATTTCATGAGTTATCTGACACGTGGGATATGAGACTATTTCGATATGTTATTACTCTTGTTAGGAACTTTTGGCGTCGTATGTTTTGTGCTCTGCGGTGTTTCAACTCTGCTCCAGGACTTTACGACTCACCCGATGTTGTGAGAATGATATAATGACGACGACTAATCTGGGCACGACATGTAGCTCGGATGGGATAAACGAAGATTATATTCCATCTTGGCTAGATATTCGGAGGGAAAGAGACTATTGGGAAGACCTAGACGTGGTTTGGAGAACAATATTCGAAGGTATTTTCGAGAAGTAGGTGTTCGTGATCAAACTGACTTGATCTTATCCAGATTAAAATCCTATGGCAAACCTTTGCTACTGTGGCAAAGAACTTGCGAGTTCTGTAAGTCATAGAGTAAGTAAATAAAAGTTAAATACACTTTTTAATTAGTGATGAAACCTGTAGAAAATATATATTTTATACCTTTTCACGTTCTGGTATTATTAGTTTTTCAATCAGAAAATGTGGTTTATTTTTTACCTAATTTATTTGATTAAATAAATTATTTCGGAGGTAAACAAGATAAATTGTTTTCTCGTTTTAATTAACTTGTTTCGGAAAGAGAATTGAAATTGACTATTGACATGTTGTAACTTGTGCAGAGGTAATTACTATTTGCTGTCATGACTCTCAAATGGTACGCATGTTCTCATCACCCCTTCCTCTGTAGCTTGCATTGAAAGAGGAAGAGTATTAGAGCGTCATGATAATTTCAGGTTACTATCAATCATACCAGACAAATTCTGATTTATTTTTGTTTAAGAGCTGACAGTTTCATTTTTTTTTCTTAAATTTGTAAAAGCTAAAGTTTCATGTTAGAGTAAGTACCTTTCTGATAACATTCAAATAATGGTTTCTGTTTTCTACAGAACAAAAAATATTCTACATTCAAGTGCTCTCTTTGTACCATTAATGACAATAGTCTAATCCAGGATCTCCAACATACGTGTATCGATTTGGACTGTCCCCGAAACAAATACAAAATTACAAATACAAGTTGCAAAAAAAAAATACTATATTACTTCCCAGTTGAGCTTTTTAATTCTACCCTGCCCTTCTTGTTGCTGCTAATTCGGTCTCAACCCTGCCCGCTAAATAAATCAAGTTGGAGACCAGTATAAGAATTAAAATATAGAAGAGCAGGCCCTAGTTATGCTCGTGGAACTGGAACTATAGACGCACTGCCCCCCTGCACTCTGGCCAGTGTTACGGATATTTTATTTTTTTGTAAAATAGTAAAATAGTAGTTAAGTATGTTACAATTAATTTAGGTGTGTTTAGGTTTCTTTAGTAATTTTCAGAAACATTGGATTTTGAACATTATGTTGATACAAAACCAAATGAATGTCTGATATGGCACGCAATTCAAAATGATTTGCTTGCTTAAATATTAGATTTCCAGAAATTGATTTTTATGAGTGTCTGAGAGGTGGAAATCTATATTAAAATATGTTGATTTGGGATATGTTGGAATATGTTGGGATATCTATATTGGGATATGTTGGAATATGTTGATACCAATCTATCTATATTGGTACTAAGATGTCATATACCTGTGGAAAGAATATGTCCGATGTAGAGACAAATCTATGATAGAAAAGCGAGATCTAAAATTAGTAACGAAGGTAAACAACGCTAATTACTTAGGAGCAATTCTTAAGGTCTTGTCAATAAAGAAGTTCATATGTTGAATTCAATATCAGATGGTAATACTTTATTATGTATTTAGCTTTTGACATATCTAACCCATGCAAAACAATCATTTCGTACTAAACTTAATATAAGGTCAGTGAAGTAGAACTATTCATATTTGAATTAAGATTTTCATATTGCTCAGGGCAAAGATAAATTCAGTACTCGATAGAATAGAGTAATATTTGGCTTACGAAAATGGGATGTTCACATTATTTATTAATTGAATTCATACACCACGGCTTGAGTAAAGTTGATTTCAGTAAATGAGATTATTTACATTTTTTCAACATTTAGAAAGTCTTTTGTGCAGCAAATATACATTAGAAGTGCTTATGTTAGTTTTGTGTATCAGAGAATATTGGAGATATGGTCATAGTATTACTTAACCTAACAGAGATTGTAATAAGAACAACAGCAAGAGCATTAAGATTAAGAGTAAACTTTCAATTATTATGAAGTAAAACATGTGATATACTGAACTTAACGTTCAATATGTATAATGATAAGAACAAAGGAGAGTCAGTAATGATTAGTAATATTAATTCTAATATTGAGAATCCATGTTTAACCATGGCAAGAATTAATAATCACAACATTAAACTAGAAATAGATACTAGCAGTTGTATCAATGTGATACACATAGATATTTTTCATATTGTAAAGAAACATGAAGTAATAGTGCCAATCAAAATTAATTTATGAGCTGCAAATAGTCAACTATTAAACACTAGAGGTTTAGTAAACTTCATCACTGACATTAATGGTAAAACTGTGGTACTAACATTTTATTTAGTTCAGAGCATGAAGCATATTTTGTTAGGAAGATCAAGTTTAAGATTACCAGGTGCATGCATAAGTTTTTGTCGGTTTCTTTTTGGTAAAGAAAACACTTAATTTTCAAGGGAAATTAATTTTGTTTTATTCAAAATATTGGCCATCGGCTTATACACATTTCGCCCATCTTTCAGGTAATTGATGCATACCATACCAGAAAAACTGCTTGTCTTTTGCGCAAGCCATTCGTCTTCGAAATTGCTGAAGTGCTGCTCTGCGAGCGCGTGCCCCATTGATGCGAAGAGGTGATAGTCAGATGGCGTCAGGTATGGGGAGTACGGCGGGTGCGGAAGGATGTCCCATCCAAGCGATTTCAAGGTGTCTTTCACTGGTTTTCCTATGTGAGACGGCGCATTGTCGTGTAACACAATCACTTTGCCATGTCTTCGGGCCCATTCTGGTCGTCTTTCGATCAATGCGTGATTTAAATTAATAGTTTGTTGGCGATAGCGTTGTGCATTAACGGTTTCGCCTGGCTTCAACAGTTCATAATACACAATACCGCTCTGGTCCCATCAGACACAAAGCATGGTCTTCTTGCCGAAGCGATTTGGCCTTGGTGTTGAAGGATCGGCTTCGCCAGGTGAAAGCCACGATTTTTTCCGCTTCGGGTTTTCAAAATAAATCCATTTTCCACACCCGTCACAATTCGACACAAAAAGGATTTTCTTTCGTGGCGTTGAAGCAGCATTTCACAAGTGACTTTGCGATTTTCCATTTGACGTTCGTTCAAATCGTATGGAACCCATTTACCCAGTTTATTGATCTTCCCCATTGCTCGTAAACGTATGTTGATTGTTTCTTGTGACACATTTAATGCTTTTGCCAATTGCTGTTGAGTTTGAGTTGGGTCATCCTCCAATAACACCTGCAATTGCTCGTTTTCGCAATTTTGTGGTCTACCAGAGCGCGCACCGTCTTTCACATTGAAATCACCACTTTTAAATTGTCCAAACCATGTCTCACATGTTCTAATCGATGGAGCGTGTTCACCATATGTTTCTACCAGCACACGATGACTTTCAACAGCCTTTTCCTTTTGATTAAATAAGAAAAGCAATGCGTTTCGCAAATGTTCTTTTTCAGGCACAAACTTCGACATGATCACTGAGCGATATAACAAAGACGCTAGTGCTTGGCGGACTCGACTTATGTGTGTTTGTAGTTTAATGTCAGACGAACAAAATGACGTATGTGTCAAATGAATACGCTGCTTACTTTTCGCTGGTATCATCTCTTAGGTAAACCGGAAACTAGTTATGCATATACCCTGTATTATAACCTGCTTGTAGAGAAATATTTGGCAATACTAATGGATGTTATTACCATGAATTAGATGCACCAAACCAACCTAATGATATTCAGGTTCTTTTAGATAGGATTATTTTCCGAGGAAAGCTAATCAAGGAATACAAAGACGTATTTAATGATTCAATATTACAACCAGTTACTAATTATAAAGTACATACTGACTTTGATAAAAATGGGACACCCATATTTCGTAAGTATTATTAGATTTCCTATAGTTTAGAGGCAAAAGTGAAAGGTCTCACTCGCCTTGTAGAAGAGAGGATAATAGCACCCTTCACGTATTCAAAATGGGCGACACCAAATTGTGGTGGTACCAAAGAATCAGGGTAAGGAAGTGCGCATTTGCGCAGATTTTAAAGTCACAGTTAATTAATGCGTTAAAAATATGGCATACCCTTTACCAGCACTCGATGATATCTTATCTAAGTTACAAGGCGCAGATACGTTTATGATCTTAGACCTCAACCAAGCTTATTTACAGCTAGAACTGGATGATCAATCAAAAACATGTTGGTTATTAACACACCATGGGGCATGTTCCAAAATTTGCGATTGCCTTTTGGATTGGTACTCCATATTCCAACGTTTTATGGATATCACTTTATCTCAGTTTACATTTGCCCAGGCTTCCCTGGCCGATGAATTCATCGGAGGCCAAGGTATTGTGGATTGCTATGAGAAAACATGTCAAGTCTTGGAAAAGTTCCGATAACATCAAAATAAAGCTATCTAAGTGCAAGCTCTTTTCCACTTAAGTTGAGTATCTGAAAAATACTATGTCGAAACATGGTGTGATTCCTACTCAAAAACATAAACAACAATTCAGGATTGTCCTCCACCTCAAAATATAAGTCAGCTAAGATCATTCATTGGTGGTCATTTTTTTTTCGTAAAAAAATATACCACATTTAGCAGCACATCAACAACTACTAACTGAGTAGTTACACAAAGAAATACCATGGTCATGGGAGGAGAGACACCAACAAACCTTTGAAAAAGTAAAATTATTAATAACAGAAGCCAGTAAAGTACACATATTTGACCCAACTAAGGAAGTCGTACTGATAACAGATGCGAGTCCATATGGCATAGGAGCGCAATCATGTAACAATACAGAAAATGGACGATTATTAACTATCGCATGTGCGTCTGCCACTCTTTCAAAAGCCGAGGTTGCATATTCCCACTACGAGAAAAAACTTTTGGCTTGAATTTGGTGTACGTAAATTTCATAAATATTTATATCTTTGAAAATTTACTGTCTTTACTGACTCTACACCCGTTAGCTTAATTTTCAAAGAAGACAGACCAATACCCTCCTCGGCACATACGATATTAGTGCATTGGGTGCTGTTCTTATCTGGCTATAATTATAATATTGTTTATAATAAGCATGAATCTATGACTGACTGCCTATCTAGACTACCAACGGCTGAATCACCTGGAGATATGATCAATCCTCTCAATACATCTTTAATATAAACCCAGAGTCATCTTTTGTTAAAACGTTACAAAGAAATGTACAAGAAGATTCTAAAAACAATTTATGATTGGACCAATAATGGCTGGCCTAAAAATCTACCTCTACAACGACAAACTGATATTTATAAAGCTTATTACAAGAGAAGAAGGCAATGCACTTTACAAAAGCAATGTTTATTTATGAATAGCAAATTAGTTGTTCCCAGTGAATTATGATCTACCTTAATCGCAGAAATACATAAGAACCCTTTAAGTATTCTTTCATTATTATCTACCTTGAAAGACAAATATTTGTGGCCACAAATATAACTTCAGGCAACATCTAGTTTAAAGAATTGTGTGGTATGCCAAGAACAAAGTAAACAACTACCTAAATATGATTTACCATTTGAGCGTGTTCATATAGATTTCTTTGATTTTACCGGTTTAAAGTTTCTTTTTCTAAGAGACAGTTTCTCTAGATGAACAAAGATAAAACGCATGTACACAACAACAACTAAATCTACGATTCAGCAATTAAGTGTAATATTCAACATAATTTGGTAAACCAAATACAATAGATGCTTACAATGGACCACCCTTCGGCTCTTGCGAGTTTGCAAAATGGTGTAATGACCAAGGAATAACTCTACTTAACTCGCCTGGGTACCATCCTCACAGCAATGGTGAATCATCACATGCTGTCCAAGAGGTCTTACTAAAAAGAAAAATAAGAGAAATTAAATACCAGAACTGGGATTACGTTATACTGAATATAGAAACTTATTTACATTTTTCAAAATCACCAACGTTAGGGAGTTTATCTCCAGTCTAACCCAGTCTAACTTTTTCTTACGAACCACGCACTAGGTTCAATAAATATTATTGTTTGGTAGTACAGCTATGGACATAAAGATTGTCGCATGTCTATAGCTGAGATTTTTTCTCTCAAAAATAAATATATTGAAGCGTCATATAAATTCACTGACGTGCAATGATAAGCAGAATTGCGTAACATATTTGTGTGAAAAATGTTGTCCTGATATATAGCCAAACAAGGGTAATATACAATAAAATTAAATTTTGCGTCGAAAAAATTGTGTTAAAAAATCCCTGCAAGTTGTAAAGTTCCCTTATCCCCCCCCCCGCAAGGGTATTATTTTGTAACCCAAGGGGAATTTTTAATTCCAGGCTTTGCTAACAAATTAAATACTTGATGAATTTAGTGAAGACATAATTATTTACGACTTAGATGAGGATCAATTGTATTAAAAATAAATTACCATATTTGTTTCTTTAAATAATGTAGCTCAATTTCGGTTCCGTAAACCCAAACTGTTATAAATAAATGTCAAATGAGATATTTCTAGAATGCAGGGTGACGGCAATCTAGCCTATTAGTTTAGGGATTACTTAGCCAGGGATTATTTACGGGTGGTTCCGGACTCTCTCCCGCGAAATTCGGATATTTTTAGTAATATTAGTATAATTTTCTGCAAAATTATATGCATTTTACGTAAATTTCACACACACACAGACCTCGGGTCCTCCTTGTGAAGGCGTTTGTTCTGCGTGAAACCATCTTCTAGATATGTACCTATAAGATACACAGACCGTTTATCAATTCATGTTACTGAGAAACAGGGCTGTAGAAACGAAAGTTCTCAAGTTATTTTCATGATTTTTTCTACAGTTGCTTACAAGGCCCTAAAGTTTTGACATTGAGTATAATTTTTCTAAACTAAATTTTAATCCCGCTTTCGGGAATTCAAACTCAAAAGTAAATCTCGCTTATGGGAAAAGCAATGTTAATTCAGGAGACCACTTTTCTTTGTCTAATTTTATTAATTAGTACCAAGAAATTAAGTCAGACACCGATTTCTGTCTATAAAATATTGTAGCACCTCTCGTCTCGATCCACTTTACTTTTCAGTTTGGACCACCAAAAGGGGGTTAAAATTTTGTTTTGCAAAATTATGTTTTTGCTGTCGAAAGTGGGTTTTGTCAACATTTGTAGAAAATTTCATGGAAATATTTGTAAAAATTTAGCTTTTACCGGTCCGTTTTTAAATTACACGAAGTAATAAAGGTAAGGCTATCCTCTGTGCGATACACACGCACCGTGAACGGCACATGGGAGATGTGGAGGTAGCGCTCCACATCGTCTCGACCTACCGTACGAAGTGATGAGGAGTGGCCAGTCGCACGCTCGACCGCCTTTAACTTCCCAAGGTGCCAAGGAGTACTAGGGCACTCTGGTACTCAGTATGATAGTAGGCTGAGTGCACCGCAGAGCACCAGGCATGGGAAGGATGGGTACCTAACTTTTGACTGAAAATGTATCACAAAAATTGAACAGGATATTTCAAAACTGGTTAGCTCAAAATAGGCTCAGATTTCGCGCTAACCTAGAAAACTTGTGCAATCTTTCGTAATGTTTTAAATATTTATGTTCTTTTTTATTTTCTGTAATATTTGCTTCTCATTTGAAAACATCACAGCTGGGTTCCTATATTTGGTAATAAATATCCTAATTATATTAGAGAAAAACCATTCAACTAATTACATTACCTGTTGTAATTATGAAAACAAGTAAAATAAAATACTTTCTGTGAAATGTATTGGTTTAAGCTTACAAAACCGTAATTAACTTTATTCTTTCAACTCGTATCGTGGCCACCTTGCACACAACCCGCGACCCCCCCCCCCCGACCCCCAGGTTGAGAAATCCTGACCAACGTATATATAAAAGTCGGGAGCTATACTATACATGGTTTTACCGAATAAGGTTGTGTACAGCTTTACACAAAATATTTACTTACTTCTTGGTGCGCGTAAGCATGAGTTCAAGTCCGTGACGAACTATTGAAGAGAGTAGTTCGGAACAGACTTTAGCCAAAAATATATGTCCCGTCGTTAGGAACTCAGGTGTTTGTTTAGTCGTTCGTAGCAATTATTATTGATAATGTTTAAAAATAGTTTTTGAGCGTACTGCCTTTATTCTCTTCTTCATTATATAAACGTTTACAAATACCATTTGCCTTATTTTGAATGTAAACGCCATTTACAATTAGTAGAGAACGAAAAATTAACGTTCCGACGCAGCTGGAAAAAGTAAAAAAAATGTTGGAAAATATGTGGTTCGATCCCATACTCATGAGCATCAAAAGTACAATAACCAAGTGCATGAAAGACTTCGGCTACGAGGGCTACGCTGGACAGTATTCATTGAAGGCAAGTTCTATACCGCTAACATTATTGTAAGTTCATGTAGTTTGTTTTCTTTTCTTATTCCACAGAAGTTGAAAATGCGGAGATAATTTTGATGCTAGGCAATTTCAGTCAGAAAGTCCGTTCCGAAAATTTACAAAAAGCTACACTTTCGAGTATAGGCATATGATGACGAATTAAATTCAATCCTGATGCACTTGCAGGAGTAGGAAACCTTATGGTTGTAGGTTTGAATCACCTTCAAGTGATGACTTTCGATACCTACAATAAAAACTGTCCAAAGTTTCAATTTTTGTTACGTTCAACTTGTCATACTGCACGAAGTGTATTAGAACTTTTAATTGAAGTTTTAACTTCTCCATTTGCTAATAACATTTCTTTCGTGATGTTAGCATCGTTGAGGCTGGTTTACGCTAAAATAAACGACCATAAATGATCGTATCTAAATGTGGCAATACTTACCTTAACTGGATTTGTTCCTAAAACTGCCATATTATATTAATTTCATAATTCGATATGAGAAAAAGGACATTCATACACATGTGTTTACTTACCACACAATACATACAGACAAAATGTAATACATACAGTCAATGTTACATTTTCCTCGCTTTTGAACTTAGTAATATATTGCTGCTGTGTTTCGTTTGGAAGATGCAGTAGGGGAAACGCGCTGGATATTTCAGTACGAAAGCAAGCCAACATAGGTTCAAACCCTGCTCAAGCTAAAGATTTTTTTACAAAGAGATCGTGAATAATCTTATCATCACTTCTCATACAAAACGGAAAATATTTTCGACTGTGGAATGAAGCACCAGAATCACTATAGAGAGGAAGACGATTTTCGAATGTTGGTTGGAAAAGTCCAAATCAAGTCTCAGTTAATTACGAAGACAGTTAAGAACATGTCATTGATCAGAAGTATCCACTTTTCATGTTATTATTCTTAGAAAGGAACACTATAGCATTTGTTAAGCACATTTTGTATAAACACACATGTAGAGTATCGCTATCGTGCTGAATTTCTAATTAAAAACCTGGGTTCGATTCCCCATCAGCCAGTTTCTTTTTCGCCTACACTGAAGTATTCAAACAGAGATTCATTTCCGGGTTGTGGAGAACTTAGGAAGCATCACTGGTCAGAATCCGAGTAAACGATGTGTGTGCTGTTTAGCATAATGATAATGTAGTTTTCATGTTTTTATCTCTTTCTTGATGTATTGTTATCCTGTCTTTGCTACGTCTTTCTCTTCTTCTTCCCTCTATCTATTTATTTTTTGTCTTACTTTACACATACTCTCTCTCTCTGTTTGTGTGTGTTCCACACCCAAATCCGGGTCACTTTCGATGACCCGTTGATAGAGTCAGACTCAAACATACGTGACCCGATTGATCCGGTTCTGAAAATCTATTAAACTGGGAATTTCGGCGTCGTATTTTTCGTGTTCTCGGATTATCACCTCCGGTCCTGGTCACCCCTGAAACAAACACTGTTCAAATGCAATGAAATAATTAAAATATCTCCTCCATCCTAAGTCTTATCAGCTCTACGTCGAATCACAGCGTCAGAATTCGTTCGAATCTTAAATCTGATGACACAGTCCAAAACCTGACCAGCATCACCTGACAGCCGGTCTCCCGTTTCAGCTCTGCCGTGTTTGTTCCATCTGTGCGAATTGTTATACACACTAGTTCATTAGTGTTGTAATTAATAAAACGTTATATTCGCAATAGTTGGAATCTAGAGTGGCATGTTCAGAACAGATACATTTTAAGATGTGAGTAGAAAATGTCCCTCTATTTCAAGATCAGAATTATTTTTATATTAATTTGGCACAAAATTCGTTTCCATCCTATAATTTATCAACATACCATTCAATGCGTTCCTTTTCTCACGTTTGAAATGTGCAACATGTAATGTCTGCTATGCCTATAGGAACATGCGAATTTTGCTTTTGGGTATTTGTAACTTCTCATTTTGATACAGTTTGGATGTGTAATCTTGGCTCTTTCTGATAGAAATTACGCTTAAAATTTATCATCCATTCATTCTCTTTGTATATTCAATTTACATTAGTAGTCCGGAATGGAAGGTATGGCCTACAGTATCTACTAGGTTTGTTAAGATCAGTGATTCCGCCAGACCCCTGCCCCTGTGAGGGGTGTGAGCCCCAATCCTCGAGAGTATCCCCAACTTGATCATTTTTCGTGGTCGAAAGTTAACAGAAACATTGCACAACTACCTACACACTCCCAAATTTGATTTTATGCCCCCTCATCTAAAAATCCTGGCTGAATCCTCGATTACAAAGTATTCCGAAAAAGTATGTTTAATAACCCCACCGAATTTGCAACCGAACATTGCGCAAACAAAGCATGTGTGTTACACTTTTGACATTATCCTAGATGTGTCTCAAAACTCTGGAGTTTCACTGGAAAACATTCTGACCACCAAGTTTGGTCACCATTTTGAATGAATTTAATGAATTTTTGAAGAACCCTTTATAATTCTAATAGCCCTGAAAAAATATAAAATCCAAAAGTTACTTCTATCTAGCTGCTAGATTTGTGGGAACTGAACTTTATACTGTGGTAACTTAATTTAACCTTTTTACTACAATCAAATTCCATATTTTTAGCTGTTCTTCTTTGTAGATTTTCTTTTCTGATGCGAAGTGTACAAGTTTATCTACACTAATATGAAATAACGCCATTTTGGATCTAAGATTTCGTCTTTTGATACAATTTGTAAAAGTTTCGTAACCTACTAGTGATGATGTACCGTCCTACCAAATTTCGTTTCTCTAGCTTCTTCTGTTTAGGCTATGCACTCAATAGAACAATAGGTGTGGCGACCATTTTGGATCCAAGATGGCGACTTTTTCAAAATGTAATATTTTCCTAAACTACTCTTCATGATAAAACTTTAGGCTAAATTTGGTGTTTCTAGCTCCAGTAGTTTGGCCTGGGAATTTTGATCAGTCAGTAAGTGAAACATTGAGAGTGGCCATGGGGGTTTATGAGTAAATGTGAAATTATGGTGATAAATCGAGTATTTGTTTTTGTGGAGTTGACATTGACAAATCCCAGGAGCTCAGGTAATGATGAAAAGGGTCTATGAAACTGCTTTCATCTTTTATTTATATAGACATTGATAATACTGTTTATTTATATAAACATTGATACAAACACTGAGCTTGTTTTGTTGTCGCAGGAGAAGCTGAGAGAAAAAAGCGAGAAGATGAAGAAGAAAAGCAGAATAAAATAAAAGGCAGTGTTGCCAGTGTTTTAAGCATGCGGTAGCAAGTCTCTGAGCAACTAGACTTTGAAACGCCTGGCAACACTTGATTTATTCAGCTGAAAACATTAAGATGAATGTCTTATCAATGTTTATGTAAACAAACGACTCGCGCCGTCTAAAACACAAACGCATTTCTTTGAATATGGGATAGCAAATTTATGTCAACACAGTTGCATAAAACTACAAATTTGGTCCCATTGTTTTAAAGAACGCACTCTTTGCACTTCTCTTATTACGGTTAAGGGCGCGAGAGCATAAAAGGAGTATATTTGTGTAGTGGACAGTGAGAGTCAAGACTTCCTCTGCGCTGCAAATGAACAAGGAGGTACGTCATCAGTTGAGCACAGGAATTGGGGATTAAGTCACATGACCGGGCTTGTTACGTAGCACGCGCACTGTATATACAACGACCAAACCACCGCTTACAAGCTCGTAGAGTGTTGCAGTGGTAAGGCATTCGCTTACTGAATAAAAACCCGGGCTCGAATCCCGGCGGGGGCAACATTTTTTTCTTTTTTCTTTCAAAATATAATTTTATATTTTCATATTTATTATTAATAATTGCTTTGGCATTACTCGGCCAGACGGTTCTACCAAATAGAGGCTACTGAAAGCTAGGATGTATATAAATAAACCAGGGTTTCGCTCGGTGTGCAACGGGGGAACGGTGCGTCTGAAGGGAGCTGAGCGGCGTGAGCCGTGGGGGCAGTCCCATGTTAGCGGTGGGCATACGCAAAAGTGCTGTTAACATTCTATTCCACCGGTAAATTTTCTATTTGGTTGAACTATCCTTACACATAAAATTCGTTTTATTTTTATCTTACCCCAATCCCAGCAGACTCTAGAGAGCCGTGTGAGAGTCTCTAACCGCCCCCCTTTTGCAGTGTGATTCTGACTGCGAACGAATAACATTCTTCCAAAGTATGTAAGTAGATGTTTGTTTTTTGATACTTCTAAATCAAAGTACGAAGGCAAATGGTACAGGTTGTTAACCATGAGTACACGACATAATTGCATTGTTTTAATGTGAACAAGGGGAAGGTACTGTAAATATATAAAGCCAATTAGAAATCAACATCTCGGCGTAGCGCTGCTGGTAGCAAGCTAGCTACAAATTTTACATATAAAAGTAGATTGGACTTGTAACAATTGTTCTAGTTATTGTTGTTGTTATTGTTTATTTTTTATATTGTTTTTATTATTGACCAACATTTCATGCAATAGGGTATTTATTTAAATTAAGTTAGTCATAAAATCTTGAGTGATTTCGAGGAATACGTTGTTCACAAATCAACCATAAGAATGCGAGACTCCCGCGAGAATTTCTCGCAAGAGCGAGAGAAGCTAGTCCCTTGTCGCAGTTGCGAGGCGAGAATCGTACTGTTTCTCGCTGCTGCGAGAGCGAGAATTACCTATTTACTGCCTCGCCTGAAACACAATTCAACTTTACCAAGTCCTGATAATACAAGAAAAAATCTTTAAACAAATAAAACTCCTTAGTGAGTTGGTAACAAACATTTATAATATCATTAATTGCGGATTACGAAAGAGTCACTGCTTTATAGACATACGCCAAACAATATATTTTACCCTTATAGACCTGTCGATGTTCGTCATGGATTCTCCTGAAGTTATACGATGCTTAACAGAACACCTTAGATGATGAGGTTCTTAGAAGCTGCGTTGTGGAGATTAAATAAAGCAAAGGCCATTAAGAACGTTGTTTTCAAGTAGTGTAAGTTTGTGGAAATGTTGCGGGTAGATATGACGGCTTTTAAGTGCATACATAATCCATTAATGTGTATGTTCAACAAAGATAAAGAAGAAAGCACAGTATATCCGTAAATTGCTTAGCAAGAAGTTTGAGTTCTTGCTCCATCTCATATTCTGCGTTAGTTAGTGTAAGTTAATTAATTAGAAGAAAATCTGTCTGTCACTTTTATCTGTTATCTCGATAGAGCGAAAATCAAATGAAGAGTACAGGGTAGACTGGGGAATTTAGTGTTTGTTTAAAAAACAATACAACTAGTTTGTATTCGTAAAAGTTACTACAGAATGACAGCTAATCGCTAGGAAAGTTTCAATCCAAAAACGCAAATAATCCACAGATTATAGCGATTTTTATAATATAAACTACGTGAGAGTAAATAGGAGAGTTAGACTTTAAAACACGTTTTACGCAAATCATCTCTCATTAATGACCCCCATTCTTTCCATGTACTCTTCAAATAGTAGAAGGGGTACTTCAGGGAAATCCCGATACAACAGAAACAAATATGAATACCCTGTTTCTAATTATTACCTTCGTAGTCTTATTTTACCTTATTTTAAAATAAATTTTAAGTTTAGAAAATGAACGTTGTGTTCTTTAACAGGATGGTCAGAAAAACGGCAAAGCTGTGCAAACTTCCGGGAAACTGAATGAAAGAAAGTGATCTTTTGTCGATGTCAATCGGTTAATATTTGTTGCATGTTGAATGTCTGTTGATTGTGAAATTGAACAAGCTTGGGTGATACTGTGCTGTGGATACTACTTTTAATATTCCCAGACGTTTTGGCGTGAGAGTTGCTCTGGTAAGGCCTAGCAAGTTTTTGATTTCCCAAGTATTTATTTCCCAGTGACGATGACAGTTACTTCGCGTAGATAAAATTTGTTCACTATGTTTTCTTTATAGTAACTGGGCTTTAGTGCAGCGATAGGCAATTAAACTATAGCCTGAACTGTAAAATTATTCTGCAAATCTATAACATTTTCTGATAACAAAACTTATTATCAAAGTATATTGTGTAATTTCCAGTTCGTTTATAGCCATGTTTGAATAAAGATATGTACTGCAATATGCTACACATACATTGACACGTGGATTAAACGCTAGTACCCAAATTAATTTTAACGTCAATGTATCGAAATGTCCGCCTGTTCAACAGTTTATTCGACATTGAATAACGATTGAGAAGAAACAGGTTGTAATGAAGAAGTGGACGATAAAGAAATGGGTTCAGTTGGCCAAAGCAGATCATGGTTGCTGTCTATTTTTTCACACATTTAGCTGCATTTAGTCCCTTGTTTTCATTCTAATATATAATTTTTCAACAGTAAATTATTCAATCGTCTGCTGCGGGTTTCGTAGCTGGAACTTTCCGCACTCGTCGTTGGTAGCACGGCACGATGACCACTCATCCACGAAGTAACCTTGAGAGTCACTGCTCTTTTACTATACCCTTCATATTACGATGACGTTATATGTAGTAAAAGGCAGTGTTAAAGGCACTTACCACAAGTCCAGACATGTCGTTTCACCACCATGTAAGAATAAAAATAAAGAATATTTCCCTTCTTTCTTTGTTATGTGCATTTTTCATTTTTAAACACTTTGACCATCGCTGGTTCGCTGCACTATTACATTTGTATTTCTCAATAAGTGTAATATGTCGCCTTAGAGAAACGCATATCAAGCAAAATCTATGTCTTAGTTGAAGGGGAAATTTAAAAACACTTCACGTGAACACCCTATTAAAGAACTTAGGTAAATGTTCATTGAAATATAGTTTAAAAATCAATGTTTCCAACGTGCAATTGATAACATCAATTGATTAATAGTTAATTTTATTCTATTCACTTTTAAGCACAATTCTTAAGCAATTTACTTGGAAAGATAATCTAGGACACAGCTCAATATAATAGTTAAAACACGTCACTTTAATGTACTATCAACGAAATCAAATTTTCGTTGGAATACAGACTGAAATTCAATGTGTTTTCAAGAATGCAAAAGAGGGTACAACATAATAGTTAATGGCATCCAATTAGCTTTTAATGATGTATGTTATGAAATTAAATTAAAAAGAATCCCATGAAACAAAATCTTTACCATAGTTGAAAATAACAGTTGGATCCACGTTGATTTAACACCTTATCAACAATTTAATATCTTTGTTGAAATAAGATTAAAAATTAAACGAACTTTATTCAGCCGATAACAGTTAATCCACGAAATGAACAAAAAATCAAAGTTCAAAACACGTTTGTGTATTACTGGGGTACGGGGATCTCACAAGAAATACAGACAGGGTTGGTAACTCCCACGTTAGTGGGTTCGCTCTGAAATCCATCAGTCCAACAGTGTACGAAAATACGATAATTATCCAAAAAATGAACATCATCACTAGAGTGTCGAACGTGCCTGCCAAGATTAATTTTAGGGCAGTTGTTAAAGGTGATCTTCTCGTCTAATACCTTTTTTCCCGCTTAAGATGAAGAGAAACATTATCAATAAAGCAATTTTTAGAAAATGAATTCTTTCATTTACAATGTTACTTCTTGTATTGTTCTTTAATGGGCTTATACGCAGCAATATTCTTATTTTGTATATCAGCTCTGATGATGAACAGTTGTACAGTGTTATGAATTTGGTTTTCTGCCCACCACTAACAACCTGTAACTAACAGACCTGTTCGCATTCACAGTCTTCAGTAAGTACATCGCCTGTTGACGTAAAACGTCTTCTATCTTCTTTGCTTATAGGTCGTTCTCCCTGTTCTGACAATATTAGTGCTCTTCTTTACTTAATGATGCTAGAGGATGCTGACAAGATGCTACTCTTTTTCTTGTCTTCTAAATAGGTGTCTTGCTGAAGGTGTGTTTTATTATTCTTGAAAGTAGGCTAATATTGTATCAATTTCAAAATCTGGAGATAAAGTCCATGTATCTTCATATGGGCCCACTTCTCTCTTATCTATCTTGTCTGAGGTGTGTGAAAGAATATACTTTATAATGTTGTCTCACCCTATCAAGACTCTGTTCAACATGGCTCTCTTATTGTCAGTTCCACGCTTACAAATCTGTCTTTGTTACTCTCTGATCCTATTCAATCTCTGTCCAATAACACACAGCTTGATATCATCTATCTCACTGGCCGTCAAAAACGTGTTGTTACTTCTGGATCTCCTTCCACTTTTGTTCCTGTTCTCTCTGGTACGCCTCAAGGTAGTGTTTTAGGCTCTTTTCTCGTTTTTCTACATATGGACGATTTCCCATCTTACCTTCCATCATCTGAACCAAAATTCTACTTTTCGCTGACGACTGTAAATTATTTCGAGAAATCATATCATTGCAGAGTGTTGCTGATCTCTAAAATGCCATCTCTGATATCTTGAATTCGTGTAATGTGTGGAACTTCAAAATAAATTATAAATATCTAATAAATGAAATGACTATACTCTTCAATGGGTTCGAATATTGAAGTCTACAATAACTGTGTCTTAACACAATAAGAAGGCCGAGAATCAAAGGCAAGCATGAAACTTTACTTTTAAGTTCAAACTGCATTTCAACATATATATGAGCAACATTAATAATGATTTTCCAATTGCTAGAAACATAATCTAATTA
>JAGDQP010002256.1:51327-107480 GCA_022664845.1 Lepisma saccharinum
ACTCGTTTTAAATTTAATCATTCTTTTCGTACTATAAACATATAACATAAATCCCACAAAATCTGTTTTTCTTACTATTTCTTTAAAGATGAACCATCTACCTATTTTATTCGATATAATCCTATTGCTAAAGCTTCTTCTTAAAAGGATCTCGAGTATTATTTGTTGTGTCACGTGACCACCGTAAATAACAGTTCTAAGCGCTTACCTGATAATCTCTATAGATTTACTGAAATTAAGGGCCTTTATTCCTTGAGTATTTTCCACAAACATTAATTTTTATAAAACTTAATATTGCTCCTCAGTTTGGAACATGGCTAGTATTTCAAATATATCTTAGATAACTTAAGCAAATCTGACTTATTATCCGTTCTGGACCTCAACGTTCCCTCTTCTCGTCGCAATCTGGAAGATATAATATACATGTACAAGATACTTAACGGGAAGCTCAGAACCGGAGACTTAATATTTAAATTTTATTTCAGAGTTGCCTTGCGGAAAACCAGATATAATTACTTGCTTCATTTTCCAAAGCCTGAATTAAGTATACTTCAGTGCTTTTTATTGTATAGACTAGAAAACTGTGGATAATAATTTTTCTACAAATATTGATATTTTTGGATCTGAAAATACTTTTCGTCGAGCACTAAATACAAATATGTGACTTATTTCTTTTGTGTGTTATAATCTCCTTGTGATTGATATTAATTGCAGTGTTATGTGCCTTTTTATAGTCTGTTTAACGTTATTTAGTTTATTTCCTTTCGGTGTAAAATGGCAATTGTAGCTGTATCTAAAGCTTACTAAATAAATCGATTTTCTCAAGATGGGAAATACAATATTATTCTAATCTTCAGGATACGATTGAGCAACCTAAACTTTTCTTTCTATTTTCTCGCAACGATTTTTTCATCTCCTGCCTGTTGAGTTATCGGACAAACGCACTGAAATCTGAACTAAGACATGTAATCAACCCTTACTACTCTGACTGTTTCAATTTCCTTCCATATTATATTATTTTTTATCTTCCCGTTCATCGATGAGTCGTTACGCCGCAGAAATTAATTCGGATTGAGAAGAAGAATATGAAATTAATTTTAAAAAGCTATTCTTTGAAATGACTGGAAATTATATTCTAGTAACATTTTAGTTCGCTTTCTAACAGTTTTCAAGAAAGTCTTCCATAATTGGGAGATATATCAAGCACAGAAATTAGGTAATTTACTTTGCTTTTTGTAGAATTGTTAGTAGAGACTAAATCTGTTTGCACAAACTTTGCACAAACGGATCGCAAAATGAAATTAGAATTATTTGAATTTTCGTTTCTAGTGGAGACCGTTGGGAAAACCGAGACGACGTTGGGAGAACGTATTAGAAGGGATCTTCGAGAATTAGGTGTTTGTTATGAAAACTGGCTTAATATTGCCCATGATAGAGCCAGATGGCGATTGTTTGTTACTGCGGCAATGAACTTGCAAGTTCCGTAAGCCATAGAGTAATTAAGCAAGTAAGTGTACTTCATAAAATTAAAACCTACACGTCAATATGCAAAGCCTAAAGCTTATTTTGAACTCGTTTTAATTACATGTCTGCAGATCATTCCTAGAACCTAAAACTCCTTTCAAAATCTACTCATTTGAATATTAAATAGCGGATAAAATAATGAGTCAGACTGATAGAGTAAATGTTCTATTTCGTAATTCTACTATATGATATTGGTTGTTGTTAAAGCTATCATGCGCCAAAATTAACTAGCATGTAATGTTCTCGATCAACCTAAGTACAATCGCTAAATAAATTTACTAGCATCCTATCACCATCATAAACATTTAAATTCAAATCTTTGACTGAAGCCTGTCTCTTGCCTATCATCTTGATTTTGGATGTTCGTAAACAAATTGGGAATTAAAGAATACTCCAAAGAAAGATAGGAAGAACAAAAAAACATTATTCGACCTTTTAGTAATATTTCTGGATATTCGTTTAGACAATGTTATATCTTTTTAATATTGAGAACTGTTTTAAGTTCATGAAACAGGATACCCTAACGATGATACCAGGAAGGCTAACAAATCGATCTTCGGATTCTCATTAAATAGATACACAAGGAATACCCGTAAAGAGTTTTATTAATACAATGTCAGAGATATAATGTCAGCACACAACATATTTATACTCAATTTAATAAGCAAACGTTTAAGTGTACAGCGATTTACACTAAAAAAATAGTAATTGGCACTGGTGGCTACAGTAATGAGCAAGTTTTGTTTTTTCCAATAAAATATCTGTTTTGCAAGTTTTGAGTGAGCAAGCATATATTTAAGTACAGCACCGTAACGTGAGTCAATGTACCTTTTTCCAGTGTCGGATCCGGAGTGGGAGCGCGAGGGAAAATAATTAATTTTGATAGCAAATTACAAAATGTATATCAAAAGATGCTTCAATTTGTTTCCATTTTTATAATTTATCCAAAAATATCAATTTTTTGAGATACCGGTGCCATATTCCATGATTACACTCAGCAATATGATTGGAAATATGTATACTTAGTTCAATTAGCAGGAAAATATCGGAAATATTCCTAGTCCATTCCACTTGCGCTAACTCCTCACCAAAATCCTGGATCCATCAATCGGGAAATTTGTTTCACTATGATACTTTTGGAAATGAAGAGACTGACGATAAAACAGAGTATAGGCCACTACATGAGGCAACATAACATTCAGAAAACGGTAAGGGTGCACTGACCGAGAAACAATATGTTTAAAACTGGCGCCTAAAAGCAACTACAGAAAATAAAGAAGGGAGACTAATTCAAATATAAAAGTACAGTTGAACCCCGTTAATCAGTCACTTATGGAACTGAAGACATGGTCGGAACGCAAGAAACGTCGGATTACCATATAAACGACCTATTTACGCTGTTTCGTTGCCATAAGGGGAAGAGTACACTGAAAGCCGATTTTTAACACAAAAGCCTGTAAACCTTGTTTTAAGTCACTGCCCGAACAATGAAGTCTCTTAAAGCATTAGCAGTGGTTAAGTGCCATTTGCTAATTGACTCGACAATGTAGTGTTTCAAGGACAAGTACAGACATCCGTCGACATTCCTCAACTTTCGTCATAGTCGAATTACTCGAGAAGTCGAATCATCGGAAGTTGGATTACCGCGGTTTTAATATATGAGACTGTCCCATCAGGGGCGTAACTACTATGGCACAAAACTCAGCAATGCAAGGGGCTCTTCCAAGGGACCCTTTCACCCTAGTCTCTCAATGGGCCGAATTGACCTCCGGCCTGTGGTATTATCTTGCGAGGGGCATAAAATGTATTTACGGCTCTGTGCTCTACACATACACCAGTGTATACCGAACCTTATGATCCTGTAAGGGAAAAAACTTGATGCAGAACACCAGACAGTATTCAACACATTGAAAGAAATAATAGGTGCCATTATACATTTTTGTCAGAGATACTGTCACAAGGCACGGGCCGCAGCGGATCAATGGTGTTCGTGCTATGTGGGCTTTATGGTGGGCAAACAGTTTTCTCGGGGTTCTTCCGTTTCCTCTCACTTTCCTCATTCCAGAAATCATCTGTCCGATTTGAACTAAAGTTGCCTAAAGGTCTTAGAAATTAAATTGAGATTCCTACAATGCACAGTGGTCCAGGAATCAAATGTAACTGGTCAAAATTATTTGCATTTGGAAAGATTGTGTATTGTATGGGAAACGCCATACTAAACTGTCGATGAAATGTATTTGAGTAGCTTATGCATAAAATTAACCAATAGAAAGGAGAATACCAAAAAATGCAAAATGTTCACAATAATGTGAGCACAAAACAAGCGCTTCTTATGCTAAGGTTGATATTCGTCTTTGAAAATCAGGGACCGTTCCGGAATCGAGATCTGTGTCCTTGTGTCCCGTAAATAATTCTCGGAGCGCATATTCACCATGGAAACTTCAGAAGTGGAAATTGTCGAATAGCCGTAATATCTTGATGGTGACTCAGTTTAAATATCACTTAAAGCAAATTGACGTACAATTTGGAAATCAGTGATTATGGTATAAATAATGAAACAACCTTAAAGAAATTCATAAGAAATTAGACAATATTATACAGAAGGAAAACATACCCACCTTTCCCATAGCAAAACTCACTATGACTGAAACTCACTATTTCCTCAGACTGAAAATGACACTGGACGACATTCCAACTACTTCTATAGTGATTACCTGTGGTTGCCCTGCTTCCAGTCTGCCTATAGTCCTTCTCACACAGCTATAGAATGCAGCCATGGAATTCATCTTTTGTCCATAGACGTCCAAAGGTGGATGTTTACGTTCAATGGATGTCCATATGATGTACGATTATGGACAAATACGAATTTTATAGGATGTGCATTGAAGGTCCATCAGCAATATTTTGGTGGACTCATATTGAGGATTCTTGAAAGTAGTGTACTGACAATTTTTGCTGCATATTGGTATACATATGTAGTTGGACATTGTTCATTGCCTTCATTATGATATATTATTAGTGTGAATATTTTCAATTATCTTCAGCTTATTTGAACCTCAGACCTTCTGATTTGTAGTCTGCCATGCTAACTAGTCATCTATGGAGGCGTCTTCAGAATAACTAATATTTTACTGTCCCTTTTATGTTACGAAGAGTGTTTCTGAACTAAAGGCATGCATATATCCTAACAGGACACGCAAGTCTAGCTCTGCAATATTGGGAACATTACATCAACATTTTAGTTTCTCTCTGCAATGTCCACCTTTGTCAGCTACATTGTGATGCTACGCTGACATTACAGTGTAACGTTAAGTATGTTCAACAAAATTAACCACTACTAATCAAAAGTGGATATACTAGGATCAGAACTGAAACCGGATCACTTTGGTGCCCCAATCGTGACCCGAATGACACGGACTGCACTCGGCTGCTTGATAATCGACTTTTGATCCAACTGACCCGGTGCTCTGGTCTTGTTCTTGTGGATTGAATCAAACAATATTGTAATTTATTAGATTCCTTGATAAGTGATTTTATCTAAGGGGACTTCATTAATGAGAATTTTGAAGCAGTTTAAAGCTACGATCCTATTTAAGACTTCAATCAAACACAAACTTAGTTCAGAATAACCTCTCCGTGTAGGGGGTATTTGCACATACCCGCTGGGGGTATTTTTGTTCTTTGGAGTGATTTGAGGCTAATTCCATATTATTTCTAGAGATAGGATTTTTATGTAGTATCTTGCGAAATATGTGCATAAATATATAACAGAAACTAACGAAATGTGTAGAATAACATGTAATATAAAATAAAGCAAATGTGTACTGCAGGGATATGTATGTATCTTCGTTTATCTTTCCATAATCACAACGGTGATCTAATAAATTATGCTTTTCATAATTCGCCTCACTAACACTTTCATTCACACTATTTTGCCATATTTCTATGTGGTTTACGTAAAATATTGCTTACTTGTTGCAGCGATAAACATTTACCTTCATTTTTCTTTCTATACATGCAACGGTGATTTAATAAATTGTTGATAATTCACACCACTAACACATTAATACACAGTACGCTATTAGGTAGTTCGTCATATTTTTGTGTAATTTACAAAAAATATTTAATATAAAATAAAACAAATATTTATTGTAGTGATAAACATTAACATTTTGTTATCTTTTCATACATAACATGATGATTTTGGTAATTCACTATCACGTAGTTTGCCTTATTTTCTACGGTGATAGATTCAAATTCCACTGTTTGTTCCCCGTCGTGTACATTAAAACGTTTGTCGAAATATCTTTTGCACACCTCTAAAATTTTAGTCGGATCCGTCTGAAGATCTTCACGTTCATGTCTCATCAATCCTAAACTCGGCTGGCAAACTTTACTTTAAAAGTTTACATCTTTGTATAGATCTCATATGTTATTTGTCTTACTGTTTTCTTCTATTTCCTGAATCTTCTGCGTCATATATACTAGCTTTTCGCTTCTAAATCCGCGTGTGGCGTTTCGTTTCACGTTACTGTATTGGTTGGTATTTGCTTCGCTTTCATTATTTAGTCATCGTTGCCTTCATTGTCTACGATCCTCATGACATTTAAGGCATTCTTCATTAAATCAAGGTTTGTTTTTCTGCTGTTTCTTTCTCACCTAAACGTTCCTTCGCTGCGCGCTTAACTGTTTCACGAATTGCCTCCCACATCTTACTTACATCAATTTCATTATTAGTATCAATTTCATTATTATTCAAGTCAGCTAAGATTTCGAACCTATTTGAGAGTTTGAGTTGGTATTCTGCTTTTACGCTCGACTTAAACCTTTGACTTCCAATTTAAGTTGTTTTGATCTCTTGGTTTCTCTGTTCCCGATGCATAACTTTTCCCTTGCTTTTGTGATGACTAATTGATGGTCGGGATCACCTTCCGCTCCTCTGTAAGTACATTATGCTGGTGTGTCTTCGTCTATCTACTAATACGTGATCGATCTGGTTGAGAGTTTTGCCATCCGGAGATACCAATATGTATTTATATATATCTTTGTGTTCAAAGTACGTGGTCTTTACCAGTAAAATTTTGAAATTGCAAAAGTTATCAGTCTTTCTCCATTGTTGTTGGTCTTTTCGTGAAGACTGTATTTGCCCATAGACTGTGGTCTATATTTTTCTTTCCTCCCTACCTTTGCGTTGAAATCACATAACACGTTTTTCTAATTATACTTCAGTAATCGGCCAAACAGTCTTTCTAGGTCCTCGTAGAATATATCTTTGTCGTTCCCATCAGCCTCATCGGTCGGTGCGTAGACATTTATTAAAACCGTGTTGCATAACGAGTACGTATCATAAGTACGATAGTATTTTGTTTAGGAGCTCTATATTCTCAACCACCGGAAGGATGCTATTCTTAATTAGAAATCTGATAAAGTATGAAATATGAAATACTTAGTTCAGAAAATAAGGACAATGATTTTTATTTGATGACGACACTGAAAACAAAGGAAATATATTTCTTTCTAGAACTTTATATTAATTTTATTGACTCTCTATGTTCAATGAAGTAGATATCTTTAATATTGATTGTTGAAGTAACTTGATATAAAAATGTAACTAGGTTAGGATTTCCGCAATTGGGAAACTATTGAATATGCTTATTTTATACGAGAAATAGAGGATACAGAAGTAATTCACAGGTAATATATATAATTCTGAAACGCATAGTATGGAAGTCTCATATATTGTCTCTTAAGGAAACATTCTTCAGTTAGTTTGTTGTACGATACACTTGTGAATATCTATCATTCTGGGATTTATATATGTTACCAATTAAATGGATTATAATCAATTCTCGGCCAATTCAGAGGTTTTACTTATCGGATCGCTGATTTATACTTTAAGATATACATTCAATGTGGAAGTTAGTTGTTAATAGATTAATTATGTTTTCAGCATCCAATCTATTTCATAAATTTAACCAAAACCAAAGCTATTAAAACTGTCGACGATTGATGGCCGAGGATTAATGTGGCAACAATTATAATCATGCTTATTAAACTCAAGCAGTCTGACTGGGAAGCCAAAATGCAGACCAAATATGCGGTATAGAAAAGAATTGCTCGCAAAAATGGTCATATATAAAGCAAAAATTTCATCATCATTACGAAGCAGAAAATTTGAAATAGGTTAACAAAGTTAATCAAAATATATTCGTAGACAATGAGTTTACAACATCTTGTAAAATTGCATGTGTAGTAAATGAACACTCCATAGTATTGGAGATTGATACAGGTGCTTCAGTGAACAATGTGGATGCAAAAACTTTCAATGAGCTGAATATTAAAGAAAAACCACATGCATCTCCGATTAGATTACATTCAGTAAATGGCCATGAATTAAAAATTTGGGAAAAGTTAATTTATTATGTAAAATTTATCAAACGGAAAAGAGGATGTCCAGTCATATGAATAATATGTTATCAGATAAGGCTATGTTAGAACAAAAATGGTTAGATCAGTTTGGTTTACTATTCGATCCGAGTATAATCAAAGCTATTCAAATTATGAAGTTTCTGTTCAAATAAAGGAAGGAACTATCCCAGTGTTTAGGAAACAATATAATGTTCCATATAGTTTACAAGAAATAGTCAAAGAAGGTCTGCGAAATTACAACAGCAAAGTATTATATCACCGGTTACATATTCAGAATGATCAACACCTATCGTAGTAATGCCAAGGAAAGGAACTTCAGAAATTCATATATGTGCAGATTTCAAGTCCACAGTAAACAGATTTGTAGAAAATTTGTTGTGTTCCATGAGGACTTTGAGGATATCCCCACTAAAGTACAAGGAGCCTTAACCTTTGTCGTATTGGGCTTAAATGAAGCGTACCTTCAGTTAGAATTATATAATAATGCAAGAAAATGATTGGTAATTAACACTCTCCGTAGTTTATTTACTCACGAGAGGTTACAATTTGAGCTATAAAGCTCTCCATTCTTATTTCAGAAATATATGGACATGACTTTGGCAGAGTCTCTGTACGCTCAAACTCCGTCCTTGATGATATTGTAATATGTGGAAAGTATATTACAGTTTGTTATAACAAAACTTGGAATATTCTATCGAAATTTCAAAGTTTTTAATATAAAGGTCAAAGTTCAAAATGTCAATTCTTTCTAAAGAAGTAGAGTATTTAGGCCACTTGATATTTGCTAATGGCCACATACCGTTGCCTAAGCACCAGGTGGCAGTTTTCAGGCATGTTCCTGAAAACACTACACAGTTGAAATCCTTTCTAGGCCTACTAAAATATTTTTCAAAGGATATACCCAATTTGAGTACAACGATTCATAATTTCAATAGTTCAATACGAAAAGGCACTAGATAGAAATGGACTGTTGATCTTCATACTGAGTTTGATAATATTAATTCCGAGATTTTTCAAACCGAGAGATTAGCAATTTTCGATCCAAAGGAAGAAGCTGTCCTTATAACAGACATTAACCCTGAGAGCATTGCGGTACAATTGTGTAATAGGTATGAGAATGGAAAAGTAAAGACTATGTTTTGTAGTTCTGCTACCATATCCAAAGCCAAGGTTCTATACAATCGCTACGAGAAAGAAAGTTTGGCTTTAATTTACGCAGTGACAAAAATTCCATAAATACATCTATGGCCGACCTTTTACCTTTTGAACTAATTCAATACCTGTCCAAATGATATTTGGATCAGAAAGAGTACTACCCACTAATCAACATCTGAGATTACTGAGGTAGGCATTGTTTTTATCAGCCCTATAAGATAATTTATACAAAAGATGTAAAATAGCAGACTACCTATCCCGTTTGCCCTTTGATCTACCAACGCAAGACGAGCAAAAATCTAGTAATTACGATTTAAATATCAATCAATCTTCGACACATCTATCAAAATTACAACAAATGACTAAAGAGGATCCAGTAATGTATCAAATTTATTCATGTGTGAAGAAAAATTGGCCAACATATTTAAGTAAACAACATCAACATAATGTTTACAAGTTCTATTTTCGAAGAAGACCAGAAATTACTATTCAGAATGATGGTTTATTTTGGGGACATCGTTTGACAGTACCACCCCCATATAGGAAATATGTATTGGATAATATGCACAGAAATCACCTTGGCATAAACAGATTAAAAGAGATAATTAGAAACTACTATTGGTGGCCAAATGTAGACTAAGAATTAGATACATATTTACTTAATTGTACTTCTTGCCAATCAACTCATAAAAATGAAAATAAAAAGTTTATAAAAGCATGGGAAAAGATTAATAAATCATTCGAACAAGTGCATATAGATTTATTTATTTCGGTGTAAAAATCTTTCGTATGTACATTGACAGTTTTTCAAAATTGATACATGTCAAACATGTTAAGTCTACAACGCCGACGAAACTATAAAGAAATTAGAACATCTTGCAGCTTTGGTAAGATATCAATCATAAATGATAACGGACCATTATTCAGCATTTGGAAGTTGGAAAAGACTGGTGCAATCAAAACAGTATAAGCCTCATGCATACACCACCGTACCACTCTCAGAGCAATGGACAAGCCGACAGGGCGGTGCAGGACGTAAAACCAATTCTAATGAGAAATTTACAGGATTTACGTATACAAAGTTGGAAAGAAGTGGTTCGCAATGTACAAAAAGATCATTAAGATTAGCACAAAGACCTTTATTACAAGGTAAATCACCTGCTCAAGTAATTTTAAATATCAACCAAATACGATGTTTAATCGAGTCTATAACCAGACAAAGATTTCGACTCAGGAACATTCGGTTCACAGTAAAGAAGTACGACCCCCAACAGGAGCTATAGTCAGGGGTAAAAATGTTCCACACAAATTGCCAAATTTGTCCAAGCAAAAGTCATAAAAATATAGGCAATAGATTATTGCAAGTTGAATATAAAAAAAAAACGAATTATCCATGTGAATCATTTATAAAAAGATGCCAAAGAAAATAAGTAATAACCTAGAAAAAATAATGATTGGTGGAATTGGAGCATTCCAGATAAAAACGAGCGGAAAGAGCAAATAAAGTACAACTAGGACTACTCAGGTTCCAGTCCAACATTCTAACAGAGTAGAAGTTCGAAAGAAGCATTTTCCTTGCGATGACTCTTAGTGAACCTCGTTTATTTTCAGCTGTAAAATTTGGAACATGATTTAGGAATTGTCATACAATTTATATGAATTCTGAAAACTACTTTTTGTCAAGATTTGAAAAACAAACATTATCTATAATTGTGTTATATTTGTTTTATGAATTCATGTTCATTAATTTATATGTGCAATTTGATTTCATTATTTAATGTGCTTCATTTACTTCATGGAACTATTATACTTTAATGAGCACAAAATAATTATCCATGGTGATATTGAACTGCGACATTTTAATGTAAATCAATTTCTTTAAAATTAGTGTTTAGCTTCAGTTCCGAAGGAGGAAGGTGTACTGATAAGATACGAAATGTGTAATGCTTATGTCAGAAAATAAAGACAAATTATTTTTATTTGATGACACTGAAAACAAAATAAGGACATTTCTTTCTAATACTTTATATTGATTTTATTGATTCTCTTTGTTCACTGAAGTAGGACATCTTCAATGTTAGAAATGTAGACTGTTAAAGTAATTTCATACAAAGATGCTACTAGGATTTCCGGAATTGGGAAATTATTGAATATGCTAATCTTATACGAGAAATACAGTGTGTAGAAGTAATTCACAGGTAATATATATAGTTCTGAAATGCATAGTATGGAAGTCTCATATATTGGATCTTAAGGGAATAGTTTTCAGGGTAGATATACTTGTGGAAATGTCTATCACTCTTGGATTTTTATATGTTTACAAATAAATGAATTATAATCAATTCTCGGCCAATTGATCGGATCGCTGATCAAAGTTTTACTTATCGGATCGCTGATTTATACTTTAAGGTATACATTCAATGTGGAAGTTAGTTGTTAACAGATTAATTGTGTTTTCAGCATCCAATCTACTTCATATAAATTTTACCCAAACCAAAGCTATTAGAATCCTGTTCCGAAATTGTGTGAGTAAGTTTACCCTTAGTAGAAAGTGTACTTGTCTGTCGGATATTATCTTGACCCGCCCACCGGACTTCTTGTATCTTTAATATATCCAGCTCGATCGGGCTCGCGTACCGCCACCTGGAGGACACCCGTTTTGTATAATGTTCTCACGTTCCACGTTCCTATTCTAAGATCTTTCTTAATCCTATTCTTGGAGCCTCCTGAAGCTTTCCCCGTCCGGAGATCCGAATAAGGGACTAGTTTACCTACGAAATATTTTACCCCTAGAGAATCCATGAACCATCTATAACTCTTTCTTGACATGCTTTAGCGGCGTAGAGTTGTCAGCTCCACGACCTCGCAGTAAAGGCAGACATTCAAGATGTCGTCCTCTGTTCATCTCTGAGCCTTGCCGATGGCATTCATCTTCAGCCTCAGGGTGGTAATGGTAAATCTGTTTTTCTTCACTATCATATTTCTGTTCGGGGTTATCGTCCCCTAGACTTTGTAGATCCCTCTACTAATTACAAGGCAGCAATACTGGTTTTGGTCCGCCGCAGAATATTTCCAGTACCCACCATATCTGGTCGGCATTCCCCTATCCGCCACCTTGAGAGGTACCTGGTGGGAGACCAGCGACTCCAACTCGGGCATATATTCTACTGAGACCAAAAATTCAAGATTTGGTGTAAGTGCAACAATTTAGTTTATATTCTACTAAGAGTCAAAGCTGAGTGCTTTACAAAGCAAGTGCAAAAGTTTGGATTAGCCCAAAATTAAGAAAACATCAGACAGAGTCTGAATATATATACTTAACCTTTTGTTATCCTCTCTGGGTGAACTTCTAGACAAGAAGCCCTGTTAGTCCGTATATATTATTTTGATTTAGTCAATCGAAGAACTGATACTTTACTTTAAAAATCTACAGCCGCATTCAGAAAGAAGTCGCTAGTCAGTAGACAATCGTATGACTAGTAAATATTGTGCTAACGTCGTACTAACCTCCGATATTCAGAAATGGAAGCTACTAACTCCGTCAATTGTTTTACTAATTAGTAGCCTGCCCGGTGGTAAAAGTCACTTGGCAACGCTGTGGGAGCAGGAGTGCGCGTACGTAGTTTTGACCTGCAACAGCAGTGGGACAAACAATTTAATGCTCTCCTCCACTCTCTGTCTGTTTGAAAGGAACTTGTTAATGCATAAATAATAATGTATAAACGTTTTTCTCAAACTCTGCTTTCCCACATTCAGTCGAAGGTCGATGCAGTTCTAACAAAAATGTTATCCGAGGAATGTACTTGTGCGTTAGAAATTTGAGGGAAAGAACATTATTCCCTATCTTTGTTCATTCCTATCCAGAATTTCAACATCACTACGCTGTATCGCATTTTATGTTGGTCTTCGTAATGCAAAGATATGTTGGATGTACTTAAGCAGATGCTTTCCAAGAAGTATAAAAATACTTTTCTGGGCAATGAGTAGTGTTCAATATGTTGTGGCTTAGTTGGTATTTCATCCCTGACTCTGATTTCTGAAATATCTTCACAGTTCGGGATTTCTGAAAAAATTTCGCTCTCTGTGAAAACTGCACAAATCGAACACAGATGTGTTATAATTGATTTTGCAGCCCTTTAATGCAAGAACTGTAACAAAACGAAAATCCCATCCCATACAGATTTTAAACTTTAGAGATTGAGTACAAGGGTAGTTTGGTAGTAAACATCTTACGAAAGACGCATCTTTTATTATCTCCTAGATTTTATATTTATTTGGTGTAGTGGCAAATCTGGATAAACGTTGAGTGGATAATAAGCTATTCCTGATTGCACCCTTCCACACATGGAAAGCATTCTCCTTTCGTGTCATGAATAGCGTGGGTTGCTAAGTAGGATTCATGCTTATCCTAACCTGAGAAAAAGGTTAACGGTGAAACGAAGTACAAAAGAAAATTTCTTATATTAGCTTATTCTCCTATATGGCGTTAAATGTACTCTAAATGTTATTTTCATTATTTCGGACGCGTTCAATGCAGAATGGGGTGCAACATCAAGGAAGGGTACGAGTGAAGAACACATAGTTCAAGGGCGTGTGTTTGTCCTTACGCGTAATCCCATTCATTTTGCACCATTCAGGATTTTACGCATCTGAAATAATGGAAATATAGATAAGGTTCACATTGGATTAGCCAGCTGTTGCCATATGTACGTTTTCAAGTAATTTCACATTCCCTTACAAATAATTGACGCTGTCTCTTCTATAAACACATACCGACAGCCAGCAATCCCAAAAGTGTTACGGAAACCCATGTTATTATTATGCGTTAAATACGCGCTGAAGTTGATTAACAGAAAAACAACATGGCACCATGAGGAATCATATTAATGGCTTCACTTCGGGTTATGAATTTTCCTTATTTTGTTAAAAAAATTGTGGAAATAATATCAAGGCAGAGAGGAAAGGGGCTAGTTTGTCAGGTTAATATTTTTTCATTATACTCTTTGCGCATGACATTTAACACACATCATGTGATTACCCATAGCCCGTAAGGCCGTAAGCATCTTAATAGTACAACAAACTTTCAGCTTTACTCCCATTTCACACTTTATGATTCGAAATCTATAGAGTGTCCGTACCAGTAATTGATTAGGCGCCAGTGGTTGACGAATGAGGTAAACAAACTGTAATAATACAGTTTATATTGAATATAATATTAAACAAATCGCGTTTTATAGTATCGTAAGGAATGTAGTCTCCAAACGCTGTGCAAACAGGAAATCCACAAAATCACGTCAAATGCATAAAGTAGATCTGGATGAGAGCAGAGTGCATAGTAACAAGATAGAGTTACAACTAATACAAGATATTCGTGGATATCTACGATAAGGTACAGTGAAATAATTATTTTATTCCTTCGTTGTTCAAGGAACAATCTACAGCAAATGAAATAATTGATGCACACCGCAACAATTGTACTTCACAATTAAATACTACAACTGGTGGAACTACATCTTCAGCAACATATTTGTTATTGTCTTGTCAAATGAAACAAGTGTGAGCTACACTGCCTCAGACTTTGTTTTGAATAAACGTTTCTTTTTCCTATTATTATATAAACGTCAGTTCTTGTTTACATTTGAAATTTTCCTTATTTTATCATCAGTATAGTCACCTTAGTTTGCGTTTTAACACTTCTACCCACTTTGGAAATGATAAGTTTCTCCTGTAACTTTTACACATTTGACTAACCTGAATTGAACTTTACCTGGAATTATCAATATTGGAAGTAAATTCAACGCCATATAATACAATAGAAATAGAGAATAATAAGAATTGCCGTGCTTAAAATTGATCATCTTACTAGTGTAATAGTGTTAGTAAACAAAGGTATGAAAATCTTCAACATATATTTTATAGTGTGAAACGAAAGGATTTTAAAATGTAAAAGATTATTGAATTTGTATAAATGTGTTGTAGGAAATATAACAGGAGACAAGGTTAAGTATGTAATGTACGAAGTATTCCAAATCAGTGTTGAGACCAGGTGGTAATATAAATTCTCAGAGCAGAGAGAAAATAACAATAATAATAGGTCAATATGTCAGGGAAAACTTACTTTTGAAAAATGTTGTAGAATTGTTTGTCTCCCTTCAACCCTGAGAAGACCACGAATGAAAAATAGTTGTTATTGAAAATACAATTTACGTCACGAACAACAGATGTATCTTCCAAGGAAAGTATTCACGAGACGTGACCAAAGACAAGGTTTCAGAGAAATACAATTAATAAAGGTATGTGTGTAATATAGAAAGCGTGTTCAAACCCAGTCGGGCCCGTAGACAGGGAGGGGCTAGAGCTGGCAGTGCCCACCATAAAATATATTTTGCCCGCTCTTAAAGATAAAGCGAACTTTTAAATTGTTTTAGTAAAAACCAGGTATGAAACTCTTGTTATTTTATTTACCAAAGAAAATTAATTTCAAGCGCGTATTACTATTTCTTCGAAAATGATAGCTTGTTGCTAATGCTAAACGTGTCCAATATTTCTCATATTATTTTTTCTCATTGCAAGCGTTTAGGCCTCATTAGTGGCGCCATTACAAGCATTTAAGGCGTAAGGCAAGATGCCGTTTCAAAGAAACGTAACACCATAAAATGACACAAGCATCTATCCAGTTATTTTTAGTGCAATAAGTGTCGGAAGTAGAAAAAATTCGGAAGCTGTGCTATGAACATCAATATCTGAAGAAGCTGGAGTAGAAACTAAATGTGAAACATCTGATTTCCGCCGTTTAGAGCTGTAGAAGACGTTGGCGATATAAAGGCCGCTCAGCCGCATCTTGCAAATTTTCCAGGTTCCAAAATTTCTTATGCAATTCGAAGATTTCGTCCAATATGGTATGAAACGTGAGACTGACTCGAGTATTCTGTGATCTTAGATGCTGCTTTTGCTTCCCATGCCGGAAATATCCATCAAGAAACAGTGATCCCTTATTTGTGCATAATGGTTTAGAGACTGGAAACATGCGACCGAAAAAAATAAGGGATTCTCTCGTCATGCCGAATCTGACACTCATAGGTACGCCATGGCTTGCTACTTGTAGCTACTGAAACGTGAGGACTCGGGCAAAAAGGTTAGGAAACAAGTATGTGTAGTGATGTAATTGTGAAGAATAGGTACTATGTGAAAAGTGTGATGGAAGTTATTCAATTCTTGGCTTTAAATCAGTTGTCGTTCAGGGAAGATTCTGGGTGTGAGCGATCCGGAGAACCTTCAAGTGGGTTGTTCTTAAATCTGTTAGAATTTAGTATTCGTAAAGATCCGAAATTAGCAGAAATTGTCAAAACCATCCCTGCTAATGCAAAGTACACTAGCCCGGATATTCAGAATGAAATAATTCATTTCATGGCAGAATCTGTTGTGAGAAAAATAGTGAATGTAGCGAACGAAAGCACATTTTGTTCATTACTTGCAGATGAAACCAGAGACAAGCAACGAATCGAAGATTTGTCTGTCGCAGTTAGGTATCATGTGAACTTTAAAGTACAAGAAAGATGCGTAGCTATACTGAAGTTGGGCAAGCAAGATGCTGTTAGTATTAAGAATGCCATCTTAGACTGTTTAAGGAAAGTAGAATTCAGAACTGAAAAATAATATATCGCAGTCATGAGCGAACAGAAAAGGGGAGTACAAGCATTGTTTGAGGATTTGAAGAGGAATATTTTGTTTCTCCACTGCTTCAATCACCAGTTGTATTTGGTTGTTACTAGAGTAATTGAATCAGTTCCTAAACTAAAGGAGTTCTTCGATATTTGTGAACAACTATATTGCTTTTTCAGCAAAGGACACGTTGCAGCAGAATACGCAGGAAAGAGTTTAAAGCGATTGTTGGAACAACGTTGGAATGGATATCTAGACATAGTCACAGTGATTCATGACGACAGAATTCACATATTAAGTGCGCTGATAGCAATCCAAACTTCGAACGAAGAACTTGCCTCATTGAAAGTTGAAGCTACCGGATACCTCTACTAAGACTTTCTGCTTCCTTGCGGAACTCACGTTCAAGGTGCTTGGATATTTAAACCGGCAAATGCACTGCTGCAAAGAAGAGATTTGGACATTGCTGCTGCTGTGAAGTTAATAGAATCTGTAACGGAATAATTCCAATATTGTCGGCAAGACGTAGAAGTATTTGGAAATCTCCTCGATGATGCAATGAAGGCATATGCATTGAACTCTTCGACTCAAACGCAAATGCACGATCCCCAGTACGTTCGCTGATTCGGTTGTTGATTTGGAAGGCATAAATTTGGAAAAGAGAAAGGAAGACGAGAATGAGCTGAGAAGATTATTCTACGAAGTTCTCGATCTCTCCATTGAAGAAATTCGCAGCAGATTTAGTGAGACAGGGACGGCTGTGATCGGAGCCATTCAACACTTGCTAAGTGGTAACAGAAGTGAAGAAAATTTGAAACCTCTGTGCGATGTTGTGAAATACAAAGACGACCATTGTAAAATTCTTCAGAAATTGAAGCAGGAATTAGATCTGGCAAATCGACTGATGAGCGAGACCACATCTCTGGAGCAGCTCTCAGAACAAATTGGGAAGTATGGTGAGGCTTTTCCGGGCCTAAAGATGCTTGCAGAAGCTGCTCTAATTATTCCGTCTTCCACGGCCACGGTGGAAAATTCCTTTTCACATCTAACGCAGGGCTCTCCTTCGCCCCCAACGCTTCTCCATGGGACAAGAAAGAAAATCGGACCTCGTTCTCTTGGCTTATAATAAAGATATTCTGCGAGCAGTAGATCTGGACCAGCTGGTCACTGAGTTTGCGAAGTGCTCACGTAAACTTCTTTTATTGTAATACTGTTGGATAAAGAATGTTAAAAATAATGTCTGCTTATTTCATTTGTGTCAGGATTGTTTTGTTTTTCAATTTTTATAGATAAAAGTATCTCCTAACTTGCTTGTGATAAGCGTCCTGTAATTCTCAAATAATTTAATATACAGTGTTAGCAAACTTTCCTCAAATATATATATATACTATCTTCTAAACGAAAAATATACATTAAAGATGGTACTCGGTAGTGTTGAATTTTGTACTGTAATATTTGTCAGCATATTCTTTGTAAAAATTGCTACAACCTTGTGATAAATTTCGTGAATAATAAATAAATAAATAGTTTTGTGTTGCTCCTTGACGTCCTCCCAGTCATTGCCACCTCTGTATTCATCATTGCCCCCTCTAAGTAACCGGGCTGGCTACGGGCCTGAACCCAATTATGCTTTAGGGAAAATTACCAAAGTATATCGTACCTTACGTTGAGAACCCATCATCCATTCCTTTTCCCCAGATCCTGAACAACAACACACAAGTGACGTCAATGGGAACGGAGTGTGACCATCAAAATTTAGAAATAATAAAGGCACATCCTTCTAGCTTTCTTCAGGCATTCTTCTACAGTCTTAACACGAAGTTGTATCAGTTACGGTCTATTTTCAAAGTCTTTGGGTCTGCATCAGTTTAAGTTTAGACTGTATCTCTGAAAGAGCATTTCGGACTTTATCAATTTAAATGAATTCTTCAATTGGACAGTAGTGGACATGGAACTTTGTAATCACACTTACGTCATTAATAGTCAGTGAATACGAACATCATGTACCATCAGTGAAAGTATCTTCTGGTTACGTCTCTTGGACTTGAACATTAATAAGATATACGAAACGTGCTCAAATAATAACAACATGTCATTACCATCAATCAAGTAACATCACGTTATTTGAGATCTTTATGTATTATGGTAGATGTTTGTGTTCTCTCTGCTTTGATATTAATGTAAGAATACTTCGATATTGTTCAGACAATTTAGAATTAATATTTGCTTGAATTAAGGTATTAATCAGTAACGCAATATTTCTCCGGTATATTCTTTTTGTATAAATTCAATATTAAAGTTATTAGGCATTCCTATAAAAATCCTCTCGTTTCTTTTATGTACATACATTATGAGAGCGCTGGGTGCTCATGTCTGAATAAGAGATTATGCTCATAGAGCTACCCCTATTGTACAATTATTAACGCCAACGAATATTACATGACTATTCAGTTACGTTCTTTATACTAGGGAACACTTTTTAAGACCATACTAATTGTGCGTCCTAAGTTCGTATCTGAATATAATCTAGCCAGTAGTGCGTTAAGTCACTCACCTAGTGCAGCCCTAATCGCCCGACTAAACATTTCAGAATACGGCTGCTAGAGTTTATACACTAAAAAATGCCCATTAAGATCTTGGCTAAAACCGCTTTAAGATACTTTTTAAAATGTACAAGATCTACAGATGATCAGTGACGATCCCTTGTGGAATTTTTCAGTTTATGGAGGGACCGTCACTAGTTACATGTAACCAACAATTTAAAAGAATTAAGACATCTTTTGAGTTACCAGTAAATAAGTTTTTATTCTCGACAACTTGAGAACACACCATCTTGTACGCAAATGGACATTTAATGAGAACAATATGTTTTAGTTGTTTCTCACATTCATTAGTTAATATGTTTTAGACTTTAACTTCTAGGCTATTGCTGATAAGCAATCAAGATGTTTTTCAGTTCTCTGGGATAAGTCCGTTTACAATTGAATATGATATTGTAAAAAGGGACCCGAGTCAATTTCATGAAGTTTCGAGAAAAACGAAATAAAATATATATTTTTGCTCTAAAACATTACGGATATGAAGTACAGTTTTTTTTCTATCATGCTACTATAAATTTGTAATAATTTAAGCACTTTTTTGTGTCTGGATGTTGCCTGATGTGAAAGGGATGAAGGATGGAAAGTTCATGACTTGGTCCCTTTTTACGATACACTGTTCTTTAGGTTTGTGGACTCATTTCATTTAGTAAAATGAAGATTATCGTGTTGTCAGAAATAAAATGAAGTTTAAAAAGTGACTACAGGGTAACATAGTAAAGTGCGAAAATGATGTTGTTGCACTTTTGCTTGTTCACAAGTAGTTCTGTTAGGTAGTTGTTTTTCTCAAATACAAGTATAGGAATTTATAGTGAACTTATTGTGATGAAATATTTACACTGGACTCATCCTGCACTGTAGACTACGCAACTAGCTTCTTGTAGAAATTAGTGTGATCATCACGGATGTAGCAAAGTATCTTACCCAGGTTCTCAATTTGTGATTTCTTCATAGGGATTTTTCGAGTGGGATAAGCAGGTCTTCGTGAAAACACCAAATAATTATCGCGTTTTGTCACGAAGAGTGTCTGCGGAAATATCATTCCACCAATCCATTCACTTACTAGTACTGTCCCATTTTTTTCTGAGCTGTATTCAAATAAGTGGTACTTCGAAATCTGAAATTCTTCCGTGTTATCTCCTCGCAATTTAGCGGTTTCAAAAGACATATCAATTCTTTTATAGTTTAGAGGCCACAACGTTTAGAAGTCCAATATATTTCAAGACAACTTTGTTCATATACAAGTCTAACAGTGTTAGGCAATTTTTGTGAGCCGTTGCAAATAAGTTCCGATAACTCCTTAAGGATATAGATTCGATCGTGCCTTCTGATAGTGCGTGTTATTGTTCCAAATTTTCTGTCATATGGCTGATATTAATGTCCACGAAGTGAAAAGAACAGAAGTACCAGCATGAACTTTGCAGAATCTGTAAGTTCGAGATAGAACCGGGAAATTGTGTAATTTGTATTTTGTCCAAGATAGTTGTCTGCAAATAAATGAGGTTCGGTAACTCCAGGAGGGACCTTATATTATATAATATAATACATTTCATTATATAATAAATTAGAAACGAGGCTATCAAGTGATAACGCAATCGCAAACAATGTGATCGCACAATCATGCTTTCCAAGAACGAAACACAAAGATTTGAGTCATGGCTACAACTTTTAACAAGCGTACATAAATTAATGACTAAGGTACCTTTTTACAATATAACCATTTCATAACTTGGCATAGTTGTCAAAAGTATTCCAGTCGGTGACTGAAGTACCGTTTTACAATACATTACGATAATACATCCTTCTTTCGCCCTGTTCTGGTAGTTGAATCAGAACCATTTATGATGGAAGACATGCGTCTATCCCCAGAGAGCCTGAAACAAGCAATAATTCAAAACCACCAAAAAGGTGACTCAGGTCCCTTCTTACAATAACATATTCAATTAGGAAATAACATTTTTAAATAAAACAAAACTTGTCGTGTCTATCAGTTGAAGCAACAACTAGATGCTATATGATACCCATTTTTAGACGCTTTCAGGCTACTCGCAAGCAGTCAACAACAACAAGTACAAAAATAAAGACTAAATATTTGACCTTACTGTATTAACGGTTTGTTAATTAAATTAACCAAATTTCTATCATAATTAAAACATAATTAAAAAGAAAAAGGAAAAAATACATTCAATTTTTAATCTCTATTACACCTCTCTACTTGGCGAAAACAAAATTTCATTTTATCTCGTATGCTACTAACGCTTTTTGCTTTTAAAAGGAGGGGTTTTATCACCAATTCTCCTTCTGGTTCGTTTACTTCTATTCGATTTTCAATATGGCCCATAATTACTTATTTTTCGGCGGCATCTTCACGTTGTTGAATTCTCTTAAGAATATTAGGTTTAATTGTCTAAGGAGCCCTTTAAATTTTAAAATCCCTGTATACCGACGATTTTTAGGGCTTCAGAAAGAAAATCATATCTCCCACAACTTTAAATGTATGATGGGTGAACTTTTACCACGATATCTGAAGGCATTGCTTAATACGTGGTAGCCATATGACTACCTGCTTTCTTGTCGTTAGAGGGTTATGACGTAACCATTACAATGTCCATTTTCGCCTTAGTCTGTGAAATGCTTGCTAAGATTTTCTCGTGTTTCTTTTTATAAATGTAATATTGATATTGAAGTAAATAAACTCTGAAACTGAACTGACTGACATTGAACTCTGGAAATAAAAACAAGAAATATATGGAGAATTAATCTCAAATAATAACTATTGTTTAGCTCCCTTCATGACGTCACAATTGGAGTCCTCTGAACAGATAAGTTGCAACGGAATCTTAATCTTCTGCAAGTTCAGTAAATACTCCTTGTTCCGTGTGCTCTCGCGGCCCCGCTGGTGCTCGTTTGAGAATTCATTTCAGGACTACCAACATCAACACGTTCCTCTACCCAGAGCTCTAAAACGAAATGTTTCGAGTGAATTCCTCCCCAGTATATTCTTTTGTATAGTGAATAAATAGTGCTGTATTTTTGGAACAAAATTCCTTCTTTGCATCTACTTTATTTGGGCGAATTCCCTTCGCCCATCTACTTAATTTGGGCGAAGGGAAAAACGTACTGGTACCTCATTTCCTGCATCGAACCATTCAATCACATAGTATAATAAAAGTAGAATTGTTACTCTGCTCGTGAAGGCGAGCTAGCCAAGTGTTTTGCTCAAGACCACGAAGATCTGTCGCAAGGCGCAGTCCACATACGCATGTGTACATTCATTTCAACACTCTTAGAAAAACATCATGACGTCAATGACATCAACCTTAGAATTATTATACGCCATAACATCAGTGTTGTAGCCCACAAGGAATAAACTGTCACCAAGTAAAAGTTTCTTTGCAAAAAAAAAAAAATCTCGCGTATCACATGCAAACATGGCAATTTAATTACGGAGCACGGATCATCCCGTCTCGTTCATTGTGTTAAAAAATTGCTTATACCAGAAATCATCTTTCGATACCATTTACCAAATACAGTAGCTTACTACATGCACATTTCAAACATATACAATATATTACTATTAAAATAATGACCGCTGCACAGAAAATGCAAAAAGATAAATAGAAACTGTCATTATTTGACAGTTTCCACTGTTCTTCAGCTTTTTGTGCTGAATTTCAAGACGAGCATATTTAAGATCATTAACCCCATTAATAACATGTTTAAGAGGCAATTTACTGTAACTTGTTCAACAGGCACGTTTTCTCCCATTGACTCACAGCAATCTAAAGGCAAAATAAATTTAGGTAATATATCTTTATCAGTCACATAAGTTCTTATTACATTCTGAGCTTCAATTAGAGTTCTTAATCCATATGCTTTACAACCTGGCTCTAGATGTAGTTTCCATGATCCCTCTAATATTATATCGTATGGGTTGCTTTTTACATACAATATTTAATTTTCCTTTCGTTGGAAATATACAACCAGTCATTAGAACCAAGGTAAATTAATATTAGTGCAATTAAAATAGGTGCCCTTATTACGCTTCTTATAAACTGTAAAAATTTTCTTCACACTCCTGATGAAAATGAACTTACAGAATTGGAAAATTTTGTTTACAAAAAACAATGAGTTGATAACGATTTACACATTTGAATTCATTTTCATCCAATTCTACATAGTGTTGTTTAGTATCATAAACCAACAAAATTAAATGAAGTATATTTATCCTTAGTATTTTTACTTTAATTGCGAATGATATTACCTTATACGCGTAATATTTCCCACTATCTGTTAAAGGAAGTCATAGTACATAAGCTAAAATATTATTATTTAGAAATACCTCTAGAGACAAAATTTTAATAACATATATTTATATGAGATATTATTAGGGATAGGCCACCAGCGTTCAGTTCATTATCCCTTCCTTTGAAATGTTAATTTGATACGGTCTTATTATTTCAGGTTGTAAAATATCTTTCTGTGGGCTTAGGATCGCACTTAATACAATATATCATACCATAATATTAAATCTTGACAAAGTATACATAACTTTTGAATGCGCTCATTTAACGATAATTTTAATTTTAAACTCAAACATTCTTTATTTAAATTAGAAGCTCTTTCTTTCATCTAGAAATTGTTGAATAAGCTTTAAACTTAAAAAAATTAAATTCATTAACAACTACAACTTGATATAGCGACCTTCGCACTCAATTGTTGCTAAGCATTTGTTCGTTATGTTCAACAGCATGCGATGTCTTATTTACTGTTTTAAAGTGGATTTTACAACAATCGTTTGTTCTCTTCTCAAATTCAAGAAATCAACCTGTTCATTTTCTAATTTACTAATTTGATTAGTATAATATTCGGATATCATGTGAATCTAAAGTGTCAAACAGAATTTTATAAATTTCACGAACAAAATAATACATCATGTTTTTCTCTATGGTCAGTTACGTGAGATTTTTGTTTGATTATGCCTCACATTCCCTTACTACTATTTAACTTTTGGGAAATTTCATTGCCTTTAATATATTAGTAACATAATTAGGTTTACTTGCCTGTACAATTTCGAGTTCACATATTTACTTGGTCGGAGTCATATTTATGAATAGCATTAAAATTATACTCAAAACTTCTTAAATTCTCATAACCGCCAATCTACATTGTACAGTTGAGTACACCCAGATTGTTATAGTAAAGTCAAATCTAATTTTTAATATTTTCTTGCAACTAATCAGTAATATAATTTTAATCTATTAGAATGTACTGTTACAGGTTTCCTTCCTTCTTTTATCGTACAATTTACGCCTTTAGTATTTAATATTGTATAAGGTCCTTCTCAAAAGGATTATAATTTCTAGGACCTCCCTCTACGTACTGATTCGTCATACAATAAAACTTGGTTACTAGGTTTGAAAAGGAACTAATTGGAATTTAGCTTACAATATTCCCTATTCTTTTCTTTACAAACTTGTAATTTTAGTTTTGCTAGTTGATAAATTTCCTGTAATTTCAGTTTCAACTCTTTAACATAGTCATCGAAATTATACATTGGAATTGCTGTTTCTTTTGGAGAATTCCGAGTATATTGGCTTTTGTCCCAAATATAATTTCACGGGGTTCGAATGAGGTACTTGTATGGGTTATAATGTTGTATACAGAAAGGTCGTATGGAATGTAGGAGTCCCAGTCTGGTTGGTTCTCTGAAAGAAAATATCTAAGATATTTCTTTAAAGAGCGATGAAATCGTTCTAGAGATGCGTTACTTTATGGATGGTAACTTGTAGTATGAGTCTTATTTATTTATCCAATTACATATACTCACCCATAACAGAGTGTATACTCTAATAACAATGGGTGATAGATAACATGTATTCAAAATAATATAAATATACAAAAAGATGAACTCAGTATTATAAGAATAAAATATTAGACACCAATACAAAACACAAACACAATATAAATCTACAACACACTATTAGACAGATTCAATTATAATATTAAAAAGAAAATACTACATAAAGAGAAAGAGTAGTGAAAAAATGAATACTAAAGGCAAATACTTCCATTACAATATTTTGTACAATCATGTGATATAAGTTATAACTAATGTGCATAAACTGGAATTACTGACAACTTATATTATCTTAAGGAAACAGTGATGCTCTTCTACCACATTAAATACTAGAAGACAATTTCCTCGATCTATATATAATTTTCTTTCAAACAAAGCAGAATTATTTTCTTAAATTTATTATAATTCATAGTGAAAGCAATCTCATAATTCTTTTCTACTAACATGTTGTGTTCAGAGCACATCTTTATTATTGGTCAGTTTCTATGCAAATTGTTTTTGCAACTCCGTATGTAAAAGGGTTGTATCTTCCTAAGATTTACTTTTTTTACATTAAAGTTTAAGTCTTGGAGCAAACGTGGACAATCGACTGTAAAATGGATTAACTTATACAAAAAATGTCTGCATGAACAAAAACTTCCGGCTGTTTCAACTAGAAATACCGAATTTCTTCTGAGTTTTAAGAAATTGGCACACCCGTTTTAGGTATCAGACATAATGTTACTAACCTTGTAAGTTAGAATGTCTTGTGGTATACCAAATTTCAAAATTGCATGCTCTGCAAATGCTCGAGCAACTGTATCGGCTGTTAGGTCTGGTAACGGAACAGCAATTGAAATTTTGACAATTCCTCTTGAATTGTTATTCAAAATTGTTACCACAATAAGTTACTATTAGAGGCTCTACAATATCAAGACAAACTTTCTCGAAGGTTGTGTTACGAGTACTTGAAATTTCCAGAGGCATTTTTGTTTTCGGACAAATTTTGTTTTCTCACAATTTTCCTATAACCCGAAAGAACTTTCCAATGTCGTCAAGCATTTTGGCCAAAAACAGGAATTCATGACGTTCAATGCAAGGTAAATCTTTTATCTTTCCATACGTCCGGCATACACCCTGTTGTCCTCCTAAAGAACTTAAGTTAAATATTTCCAAAATTTGTCGCTTCGTTTCTTCATCCAAAAGTGTTGGTTTAATTTTGGTATCTAGATTTAAGGCTTACTTTCGTTAAAAAAAAAACATACATTCGACTCAGTGCATCTGCATCAGTATTCTTCTTACCTTGGTTGCATACAATTTTACAATCAAATTATTCAAATTAGATACGCCATCGAATTAATCGCGAGGTTCAATCCTTTACTCAAAAAACAAGTAAGGGTTTTGCAATCTGTGACGAAAGTTACTTTTCTTCCTAAAACCTAAGGTTTATAGGTTTTTGAAGACCAAATGATAAATCCACCAAATGAGGAAGTAAATTCCACCTCTGAATCGTTATGTAATCACCTAAATTCAAATTCAACGTCAATGTTCAAGATAATAACTGGCGTATACTAAGATATATCAAGGTATGAGTGGACATCTAAAATATATGCCTGATCTACAATTCTCCTAAATAATAAAATTTCCACTAAAATCCGAAACGTAAGTTTCCAGAGTAATAAAACACATATTTTATTCATTCTATGCGCGGTAGACTTGGGAACAAGTTGCTGGGCATACACCCTCCCTTATATTAGTGCAATATTTATTTAAATGTGCGTATGTAATATTCATTAAAATGTTATGTATTTCCATTTGATAACTAGTGGAAAATAAGAATAGTAAAATATTTCCATTATGGAAGAATCGTCTCAGATTGATGCAATATCAACTCTTACCTAAAATTAAATTTAATCTGTAACATATAAAAAGTGTTCTTAAACATCTGAACAACTAAATGTATGATTTTCAACGTTACGCAGATATACCCTATTGCAATAAGACATGTAGAGTAAAAGCACTTCTCGTAATCCTTGTAAAATTGAAACATTAAATTCCAACTGACACGTTTAAATGAAAGAGAAAATAGGGGATATTTTTCCGGCCTCTGTAACCGTCAGTAGGAATAAAATGTTTAATGATTTTAGCAGAATAATTCCTACACTTTGCATTTTGGAGGAATATATTGGATAAATTTCAGCCTATGACTCTTACAACTCAAGAGCACAGTGAAAAAAAGGAATGACCAAGAAAGGTAGTTTCTCGCAAAACACATTTAAAAGTATAACTCATCCATTTACTTCAATTTACAAGGTAACCAACAAAGTTCATGTCTTTGCTGACGTGGCATGGGAATGCGTGATCACTAAATACTGAAATAAGTGTCTCAGGTGCTGGAATAGCGATTAAGGTGCGAATAGGAACATTGACCGTGACCAAGAGAGTCACATTTTACACTCAAAACAATCATAGGTCGAGTAATGGCGAATACAAATAGATGTATGGAAGCAGCTCGTTCATGGTATGCTTTCCAAAACCGCTACACACCCATATTCAATCGAGGGCTTGATTACCAGTGACGAAAAGTGGGTCCTGTATGAAAGACCCAAGTGTGCCAGATGTTGGCTGTCGTCGCGGGACACTGTGACTCACATCTAAAACTCATTCACATTACCTCTACACAAACGCAAGATTATGTCCCTGTATCTTGTTAACTGCTCAACAAGTGATGCACAACGAGCTGCTACTACCAGGCCAAATCATCTCTGCGGAGCTGGGCTCACAGCAGTTGAAATGTGTGCAACAGGAACTGCAGCAGAAAGAGATATTGGTGAATCGCTAGGGCTTACCTTCCTTTGCCGATAATGCCAGGCCGTATGTTGAGCGCGTGTCTAGGTAGACCATACAGCAACTTGGCTGGAAGACACTATGCTAGCCACCGTAATGTCCAGATCTTGCACCAACAAATTACCGTCTCTTTCATTCCCTATACAACCACCTTCGTGCGAAATCCTTCGTCAATGCAATCGGCACTCCTGCCCTTCTTGCCTCCAAGACCCCGCAGCATTCTCCCCAGAGCATTTTACAGCTGCAGAAATCTTGGTAAATAGTGCAGGATGTCGATGGGGATTACTTTGAGGACTAACAATAAATAACATTTTATGTACACCTTTCTGTTTCTATCGAAAACGGTAATAACTTTTATGCTTATCTTGTATTTATTATACTAAAAACCGCTATTACTTGTGGATTATTGACGATTTTGGATATAAATTTTCCTAGGGGTTAGCTGTTATTGCGTAGTATTTGTTACGAGTAAAACTCTTTTTTTAACTTGACATCCGCATCTTTCTCTGTAGTCTTATGTTGCAACAGGGGTTTCTCATGCAATATTGAAATCCCCACATTGGGGTTCCAGGGAGAATTTAATTTCTTTGTGTTGAGCTATATACAATCTGTCATATGATTTTAATAGTTGATCAACCAATGCAACAATTAACTATCTCATCAACGTATTTTGCCTTGTTTCGTGTTCCTATTTTCTATTGTATAACTTTGAATTCGTTTGAGTACACTACAAACTGATTAACCTTTATTTAGGTATATTCGTATTTAATTATATGGAGTGTTTCTTCACTGAGCAGCTAATGGAAAATTGATATCCCTACTTTGTGTTATTAACTCATTTAGCGTTCATTGTGACTTAGATTAAATTATAAGCGACATGCAAACTGATAGTACTAAAGCACTGTGATCTATGCCCGCTATTCAATAATCGCTTATAAAGTAGGATACTTTACATTGAAGTATGTTAATTTCTGGAGAAAAGAAATTAATTCTTTGTTTTGATGATACTTGCTTTTAGATTATTTTCTTCTCAACTTTAGTTATATAGCCTGTGCTTATTATGTCGGTAATGACCAATTGATTCTAAAAGCTTCCCTATCAAATTGAAATTGAGTAATTAAGATTTTTGAAATTAGGCCTGTTTTTTGGATGCTGCCGTCGTGTAGCTTTCTTTCCCAAATAAAAAACGCAAAAAATGTAATCAGGAATCCTTACAACTATTCATAAATCATTACGTTCTTTCGGATCACAACTAAGTAAGTGAGGTGTTAAGCTACCTTAGCTTCATGTTCGTTGGCGCAGTCACCAAACCGTCGATCACTCCGCACCCTAATAAAACTAATGTACACCTTCTTAACGATTAGAGGAAATGACGTTCCAGAATTGAATAGTTGAGATGTTGTGCAAACCGCCGCCACCGGGTATTGACTTCTGCCGCCACAGGGTTATCGTTCATTCCCCAAAGAAAATAACGTGCCCTATTCTCTCTAACAACTCCTAAACGATTAGAGGAAATGTCGATCCGGAACTGAGTAGGTGACGACTGTGTGAAGTTAGCGCGTGATATCTCCTGGCGCAGTCACTCCCTGACGTAAACAATGTACTCCCTATTCCTTCCTACTAATCCCTAATTATTGCAGGATTCGTCGATCCCGAATTAGATAGTTGGATGCAGGGTTTAACCTTATATTTCTTTTTGTTTCACAATTTTGCGAAAATCCGTTCAGAAATGTTAATATTATTAAATTTTCTGAGATTGCTTTACTTATATTTTTTAATAATAATAATATTTCTTTATTACATGTAAATTAACATGCTGTGTTTGAAACATTTGAAGAAACATTCTACAGAATTGATTTATCATCAGTTTTTTTACAGCAATGACGTACATCGTTTCGTAATATTAGGAGAAACATCTGTTCGTAACGTAGCCTATGTACTCACCTATGAGGAGGAAAGAAATAAGGTAAAAGTGTGTAACTTGACTTCATGAAATCATATTTTAACCTTTAATAAGCTACTAGTTGCATCCTAATATTTGTGAAACATACTTTGCATATTACTTCAAAAAATAATAAAAGAAAAACTCTATTACATATTAATCAACATTAATTTAACAAGCACAAAAAATAGAACTAAACTAGTACTATCGTATAAAGTTAGGACGTCTCTAATAACAACGTACTGAAAGAAAAAATATAGCTATAATTTGAATATTGTTATAGGTACTGTTGAAGAAAGTAATGTGTATGTGAGAAGTAAATAAAATCCACGTAAGATATGTCAAAATTCACGAAACTGCTTAGTAAATCAAGATCGTTGATCTGAAGTCTGAAGTGAGTTTCTCTTTGGTTTCGTTTAGGTGCTAGGCTGCGTCAGAGACTGAGTATATAATTATGTAGCGCAAAGATACCATAGCATCACCATATTTTAAACGACCTGATAAATCGAAGCCTCTACACCCAAAATCGAAGTCATTTTCTACTTGTTTCGCACGCTTTCTCTGCGCATAAATTTTATATTCAGAAGCTCTAGGGTTAAATTGTAATGTGTTAAAAAGTTGTTAAGGAGGTCTAAATAAATGCCTGGATAGAACCAAATTTGCCTTGAAGATCCTGCCGTTTTCAGATGATGAAAACAAAGATAATCAAAGATAGTAGATAGATAATGACTAAAACATTAAATATCTATTGAAACTTACAATTGTGTTTTGTTCATAAATGTTATGTTCACACTTAACGGAAACAAAACAATACAGTATTTGGATTTGACACTTTTCATTCGCAAAATATTATACACAATTGCCTACTTCCTTATTTGATGGTTACAATAAGCCGATGTTCATGCAATATCCAGCTGTCGGTTGGAATTAGGGTTGCCAAAAACATGAAAAATTTACATTAGAAATTAAGGGTGTTATGGTAGAGGTAGGTGTCTAGAGGAACAATCCGCATGTATTTTTAGGAGAAGTATACGTAAAATATACCTAACTCTGCTACCGAGGTATATGATAAGGTATTTCAATTCATTGAGACCAAGTGTTTACCGGGTTGCTCCATTCTCGTACTTGGGGATTTTAATTTATCAGATATAAATGGTAGCGAATTCAATTTCACCGTAGCACCTAATAAGTATAAAAGCCTACACAATTTATGTCACTCTATGAATTACACTCAATTAATGATATAGTTAATAGTTACGGAAGAACATTAGATTTAGTACTCACCAATTTACACTCTGTAACCGTAAACAAAGAAATCTCACCTTTAGTAAAAGAAGATGTATATCATCCTGCTTTATGCATAAATATAAAAACAAAAAGTAGACAAACGGCGAAAATACACAGCAAGGTATCAGGATTTAACTATAGGAAGGCAAACTTTATGCAACTTTATTATGAGTTTAAGCAGACAAACTGGCATGTTCTTAATAAACATTCTGATGTAAACGTGGCAGTTGACCACTTCTATGATATCATATTTAAGATATTTGATAAATGTATCCCACAAAAAAAACCACTCAAATCGGAATTATCCGTGCTGGTTTAATGCAGATATAATAAAGAAAATTAAAAGAAAGGCGTATCACCATAAAAAGTACAAAGCTAATGGAGGTAATTCTCATTATCATTATCAAGAACTTTGTAAATTAAGAGCGGAGGTAAAGCATGAAATCAAAGCTGCACACACTAACTATATCAACTTATCTGAATCTGCAATTGAAACCAATCCAGCTCAATTTTGGGACTTCATGAAACAGAAGACTCTTTATTTAAATGGTAATACACTAACATATAATGGCCGGATGTTAGAGACCGACAACGAGATTGTGAATTCCTTTGCTGAGTATTTTCAAAGTGTCTACAAGAAAGAACATACACAGGGTAATTACAAGCAAACTGAAACGCTTAAACTGAGCGATAAATTAGATCAACTTGAAGTCTCACATATTCAAATGCGAGAAATACAACATGCAATAAAAAGTTAAAATCAAAAGGAAGTACAGGTCCTGATGATTTTCCGCAATATATAGTAAAGGGCTGCGAAGAGACCCTATTGGCACCACTTTATACCATTTTTAACATAATAATCACTTGTAATGTGTTTCCGGATAAATGGAAAACAACAAAACTTTGTCCCATACCTAAAGGCAATAGCAAATATGAAATAAAAAATTATAGGCCAATTGCCATATTATGCACATTTGCCAAAATATTTGAATCAATATTGTAGAAAAAATCAGTATTCATGTCAGACTATCAATATCAGAATTTGAACATGGTTTCCTCAGTGGCAGGTTAACTGTAACGAATCTTTGTCTCATTACTGACTACATAACTTCAACCTTAGACCAGGGTCAGCAAGTGGATGTAATATACACCGACTTTGTTAAGGCATTAGACACAGTAAATCACTGCATTCTTACGGAAAAACTTAGGCAATTTCATTTTTCCCCAGGTCTGGTTAAGTTATTTGAGTCCTATTTTAATGATCGTAAACAATATGTTGTTTACAAAGGTGGAATATCCAAATAATATCCTGTATCTTCTGGAGTGCCTCAAGGGTCAAACCTAGGACCCCTATTATTTTTATTCTTCATTAATGATCTCCCTGCATGTATCAAAACACCTAACAAACTTTTATTTGCGGGCGACTTAAAAATTTACTCTACTATCAATTCAATAAACGATTGTGAAAATCTACAGCTTGGCATAAACAAAATAGTTAAATGGTGTAGCAATAACTCACTTGAAATTAATGTTAACAAATGTAATGTAATATCATTTACGAGACGTCAGACAGCCGTGCATTTCAAATATAAAATTAATAACACGCCTCTACCATACCCAAAAACAATAAAGGATCTAGGTATAATATTTGATTCCAAATTACTTTTAGAAATTCATGTAGACAAAGTTGTTAATGAAGCGTACAGAAATCTGGGATCAGTAATAAGAATGGGAAAAAAATTACAGGAAGACTGAAATTCTCATGTGTCTATTTCAGGCATATGTAAGATCAAAAATTGAATACGCTACCATTATATGGAATCCAAGTAATGCACGCAGCTCAGACAAGCTCGAAAAGGCCGAGAAAAATTCCAAAGATTCCTGGTATACAAAGAAACAGGCGTATACCCGAGAACTGATAGCAAAAATATATTAAATACAAACTTTAACATGATGAGTCTTGGGAACAGACGTACTCTTCATAAAATGATTTTTCTTTACAAAGTGTTTACAAATAGAATAGATTGCATCAATATGCTCTCAAACTTTCAGATACATGTCCCATCAACCAAAACCGGACAAAAAACTCAGGATTCTTTTATTATCAAAAACCGAGAACAAATATTATGCAAAAGTCACCAACTTGGAGAATGAGCGCAACATATAATGACATAAGTAAAAGAGTTAAGGAAATTGATTTTCATAACATGAATCTTTTCATAACATTGTAAAAAAAGTACTGTATGTTGATTGTACTCCTAGCGGTGACAATAATGTAAAATATGGAACATTGTAATTAGGTTCTCCTGTTGTGTTCTAAATAAATAAATAAATAAATAAATATGAAATCTGTATCTGCGAAAATGATTGTAACTAGTTATAAAGTATGTAACCTAACTAGACTTAACTCTTCTCGACATCACTACGTAGGAAAATGGTGTAGCATTGAAGTGCAGCTTGTAATAAATATTGGTATTGCAAATTAATACAATGGTAAAAATGTGTTTGAGAAATCACTAATGTTTTTTGGCTGTTTCCCCTGAGCCAAAGTTGTCTAAAGCCATAAAAAAGCAACTCTAACTTCCAGTTTTCAATGTAATAAGTCACATTGTCATTGCAGCTAAAGAATGAAATATGCGTATGAAAGCGGTATATGGTAAACTAATTCCAAATCCTTGTAAATGCTCTGCTTCTGAAATATACAAATGGACAGTTTTTTTTTTGTTTTTTTTTCAGATGGCCAGTCATATTTTCAGATGCTGCGGGGAGTGACTGAACAAGTGATCACGTCGGAACTCGACAGAAAGAGTTCGCTACAGATGAATTCCCACAAGCAAAATGGAAGGAAAGGGGCTGATGGAAACACAGGACCTACACGTGTACCTTCCATTTTCTCTTAATATTTATTGTGTCGGCAAATCCACTATTGTAGATTCCTTGCAGTTCGAGGGAAGGAACGGAACAGAAGGAGGACTTTATGTGGTGTGTCCAAATGCTGTTCTCGTAAAACAATTTCTGTCTCAATCCTTGAGAATCTCCCCTTCTCTCAATTTTTTTTTCGAAAATGCCTTGAAGTTCTTTCGCAAAATTGAAATGTCTTTCACATTTAAAAAAAACTAGCGTCAGTTAAACCCTGGTTGGGTGCTGTGTTAACTTAGACCGCACATTTGCTTTCACCGTTAGCAGTCTATCGTTCCCTCCTGAACAAAGTAATGCTTTCTCATGTCCTTCCTAATAACTTCCTATTGACCGGAGGAATTGTCGATCCCAAATTCGATAGTTCGAGACTGTTTCAAGTTAGTTCCCGATATTTGCTGGCGCCATCACTAAGTTATTGATCAATCCCTAACCAAAGTAATGTACTCCATATTCCTTCCTAACAACTCCCTAACAGTTCTAGAAATTGTCTTTCCCGAATTGAATAAATGGGGCTGTGTGATGTTAAGCCCCCTATTTCCTGGCAAATTCACTATGTTATCGTTCAATCCCTAACGAAAATAGTGTACTTCGTATTCCTCCCTCTCAACTCTCTAACCAATGGAGGAATTGTTAATCCGAAATTGAATTGTACGGGAGCTGTGCCAAATTAGCCTCGATGCTTGATGGCGCTGTTACCAGGTTATCGTTCTCTCTCTAACGAAAGCAATGTACTCTATATTCCTCCCTAACAAATCCTAGGGATTGGAGGAATCCCTATCTAGAACTGAAAAGTTGGGGACCTGTATAAAACTTGTTCCAACATTTATGGCGCCATCACCAGGTTATTGTTCACTCCATAACGAAAGTAATGAACTCCATATACCCCTAACAACTAACTAACCTCATGTCGATGTCCAAGATAATCTTTCACTCCCTAACGAAACTAATGCATTCCCTATTCCTTCGTAACAACTCCATAGCAATTTAAAGATATGTTGAGCCGGATCTGAATAGTTCGAGGACTAGGGATTAGCCCCAAGTTTTGCTTGACTTTTTGCCAGATTTTCGTTCTCTTCCTATCAAATTATGTACTGTCTATTCCTCTCTAAGGAATTATATAAGTTACGTCTTACGTAATTAGGAGCGGAGTATTATTTCATAAACGTGTGGGCTACTAAACGGTTTGATAACTGGTAGCGGACTAGAAAAATAGAAACTTATTAAGAAGAAAAGTAACCAAAATTCCGCCTTTTTAACGCATTAGCTCGTTTATTTGGATTTAGATAACAAATATCTGTTTTAAGGTCTAACTGGGAAGTAATAAATATTTTTGTTCAGTTTTATTGCTAAATGTAATCAAATCTTTACCAATTACTGTTATGCAATTGCATGGGTTGGTGAAAACAGTTTTGAAAAACAGTAAATATTGTTTTTCTTAAGTGTATCTTATTTGGATAAAACTCGTTGATTTTATGGAGAGATTAAGGGAAAATCAAATCAACCTTGTTAAGAATTTTTATTTCTCTAGGCTTCGAGCAACTAATGCTTAGCAGTGAGATATAAAGGAACTTCTGCGTTTGATTTAAAATTATTTGAATAAATAAGTATTCACATAATCGTACTTATAGCTCAGGAGTTTTAGACAAAAGGCACCCTTATCTTCGATTAAATACCTTAAAGCTGAAATTTGGTACATAGTTAGAGTATTGTATACTAAAGAATTTACTAAATGTCCCCACGCCAACAACGCTTGCTTTTCAAAGTACAGCGAAAGAAAGGAATAAGCCCAGAAAATTAAAAAAATCGCCTTTACCTTCGATTAAATAGCGTAAAGCTGAAATTTGGTATACTAAACAATATATTAAAGCTCCTCTTGCCTCCAACTCTTGATTTCTACTGTACAGTGCTATAAACGCATAAGTCACGCAGTCATATTTATAGAGGTCCAACAATTTCGGCATTTTTAAACTAGGATAAGTTTTTAATATTCTTCCACCTTAATTCATTTTACAATATGACCTGATAGGTTGTAATTCATCATCTGTATATTTTAGAGTTTTAGGCGAGGCTTGAAACCCGAACCTTTCTTTCACATCAATTAACAGATTCTCCAGATTTATAGTGTCCTCCCTTATACCTCTTATCTCATTAATAACTGCACTTGTTCAACCTGCACTGAATTTATCTCTTATGTATACACAGATTTTCTGCGTGGTTGTCAATTTATGATGGTTTCCTAATATATCTTATCTTACACACTTCTTGAATATAAGTGTGGACTCCAGAAACCGAACTTGAATATAAGTTAATCTAAGCACCAGCCAATTTTGAGGAGAACATCACAGCAATTATGCAGAGAACGGAATTAAGTATCAACTTGGAGGTCACCAACCACTACAGAAAATTGGTACCAAAGTTGGAAGAAGAGTGGAAATTCACGTTGAAAGATTGAAAAATCCGCTTGGACTTGGAGGCCACGAAGGACTTGGTTTAACGAGGTGGTTTAACGCGCCAAGACTGACGCGTTTGACTTTCAGAAGAGGAAGCTACAAGCAACCAACAAAATTTCAAAAAGCGAAATGCCTATTCCCGAAAGACAAAGAACACTCCAAAGGGTCAAGAATAACCACCACACAAACGTTCCAGAAGGAACATAATTGCATGCAACTCACCGGTCCTTTCAGGACCAACAAAACATTCTGAAAAGAGATAACTGTCTTACACTCCAACGAAACCTTATAAGAAATAAAAGCTGTATTCAGCCAACAACTACCACAACTTGCATGGGAAAAGAAAGAGAAAAAGAAGCACACCCAGAAGTAAGAAAATGCAAATGCATAAATCCCTGATACGTAAACTGCCAAAGAAGAATTTGACTACACACAAGATATGGGTCAAAGAGGGAGAGAATTGTTATTAACGTCCTAAACGAGCTGGGGTACTTCTAAGAACGATACCTACAGTTTTTTTTTTTTGTAAAGTGGTCTTCTAACCACTGCGTTCAATGGACCCCGACAGGATTTGAACCCGTGACCACGGAGCACTCTACCCTCTTGGCCACCGAGGTCTAGAAGTCTTAAAGTAGGAACTTTCGTTCTGCCTCACATTTAAAGCACTTACTATTACCCTCATACAGGGCGTGAAACATTTCATGAGGCCCCTAGAGAGGCATTACCAGAAGGCACTACGTGATATAGAAACAAATTTAACGAAATACTAAATTGTATTCACAAAATTAAAGAGAAGTTAACAGAACTAGCCATATCCCATCATTGTTTCCGAGATCATATTGGTCACCTAAAGGAAAAGATGATAAAACTCCTTAAAAGCAAGATAAAACCAAAGCAGAGCCACAACAGAGACGTTCATTCTAGGGCGTGTCGATTTTACTAACATGTGAAAAAAAATATTCGGTAGTGATATTGTGTTGCCTTTTTACTCCCTAAAATAAGATATGTTTACCAAAATTGAGTAAATTATCTCTTACCTACATAAATTGTAGTCCAAATTTGCACTTTGGGTCTATTTAGTTTTAAAAATGCAAATTAATGTTAATTTTACTTAAAATATCAATTTAATATAAACATATGAAGCTTTAATTGTATTTATTTCTAGCGTAGGATATACTAGTAACAACGGTCTCTCAGTTTTATTACTGTTATGTATAGTACCACTAGCGCGGACTCCAAGTCTGAGCACTTATTCTAGACCTGCAGACTCTCTCCGCACTAAGCAGCCCTGCATCCGCAACAGGTGCAGCAACCAGCAACTAATACACATTTCCTAAGATTAAATATAGATTATTGTGTTATATTTAATTTCATATTAATAATTTATTTTATATAATCAATATATTTAGATTTTCAAACTTTTTGGGTAAGGTCTACAGCGGAAATCCTTAAAGTTTGAGACGCCTGAAAGTTTACAAAGATGCAAATTCGGATTGCTAGTAAATAATAATATTTAATTAAAAATTATGTTTTGTTTTACTCTTTTCAGATAATCACATAATCACAAGATGTAACAAATTAAGACGAAAACTCACTTTGTCAGCTTTCATCCCACTTGAGTATTGTAATTGGCACAGGCAGAGATCTTCCAGTATCAGTGCTTCCTACAGTGAGAGACGTTCTCAGATTTGGGATGCCTCATATCCTTCGCCAGTGGACTAAAGCTAATGCACTATTTAAATTCCCAGTGATCATTTATTGTCGAACAATTGAGCTAAAACTACTGATATTGTGGAAAAAAACAGTTCCGGTATTACTTGGCAAAGGAACCTTGGAAAGAAAATACATTTCTACATTCACTTGATATATTCTTCGATATTTTGAGCTGCAAGTGTCCCATAGTTTTGTGTTCAAAGGATGGATGCTGTCCCTCGGGAAAGAGAGGAAATAATTCCCACATTGATTGATGTTGCCCTCGTGAAAAGAATATACCTGTTTTAGAGCTAGGTTTCTTAAGATCACAGAGGACAAAGGCAGGAGGAAAAGGCAGCATGCAACCAACATATTATAAAGAAACAAATAGACAGATTGCTACCGAAAAAAGGAAGGAACTTGTTAAAGAAAGGAAAGAAGGGAATAGAATGGAGAGTGAAGAAGTAGTCCACATGCAACCAGAAGAAGTTGTCTGAAAGTTCATTTGAAGAAAGTGAAGGAATCTCAGAAGATAATTCTATAGAGTCTTCCGAAGATGTACCAAAGAAAGGAAGATACAACACCATTGGCATTCCAAACATAGCATTAGGCAGTATTCATCACCATACTGAAGTTCTTGAGGCTGCGGAATAGCAACTGCCACTTGAATAGAAGAAGGCCTCATCGATGAAGAGTATTTATTCATTCTTGGTTATAAATCATAATAAAATTAGAAGAGCACAACATAAAATAATGCATGAACTTTCTGATCAAGAGGAAAAAATACGTGAAGAAGTACTCTCTTGTTTGATGGAAGAATAGTTGAAACCAAAGTTATACATCAAGTAGAGGGAATAAACAGAAAATTTCCAGATTAATTCAAAGAACACTACACTGTTTGTTCTGAATCTGATGGTGAGTTTTTGTTCATTTTACACCGGAAGCTCAAGTAGAAGGAACGAAACATGAAGAGATAATTACTGATAAAATACTATACCAGCTTCAAGAGAGAGGGCTTGAAAATTCATTGCAGGCTATTAGTGGAGATTCAACTGCAGTGAATATTGGCTGGAAGGGTGGTATAATGACTCATATTGAGAAAACCTTGGTAGAAGATTGGTTTGGATTGTATGTTATCCAGGAACTTGATGGTTCAACCAAAAGCAATAATAGTGGTCCGGACCACATGGAAACATGCTGAATGAAATAACACAACTTGAAATAAATGGAAATTTCCCGAAGATAGAAGTATTCCAGTGTTACCTAAAGTGTAACACCCATTCCAGTGTTACCTAAAGAAGTTGTTGAAGACCTCAGCACAGATCAGTCCTATACCTATCAAATAACTAAAGCAATAAGATCAGGACATACCCTAATCACTGGCTGTCTTGGATATTGGGCTTGTCAGCCACAGTCGTTGGTTAACTACAGCTCTGCATTTCTGCACGATTTGGATTTCTAAACACGAACTGAAAGGGAAAGTACTGAAGGATTTGAGGTTAATTATTGGATTTGTAATTGGTGTTTATCTTCACAACAGGTTTAATGTGAAGCTTCATCCTAAGTGGATCGAAGGTCCCAATCACCTGTTGTTTCAAATGAAACTTCAAAGAACGCAAAGCAAGGTGGAGAGAGACATCGTTTTACCTGTAGTGAAGAGGCCCACTTGCGAGGGAACATTCCCAACTGATCAGTCAATATTAACGTGAAATATTTTTATTGTCTTTATTCGAATGTACATATACTGGAAATAACATTAAAAGACCCACAATCAGCTATATGTTTATGTAATATTTTATTTAAATTGTGAAATTGGTTATATTTGCAGTGAATAAAAAGTCGCAGTACAGATTTATAGTTCACAAACTGTCAAGGAAATGAAGTATCATAGTACACAAATGCGGATTGGTGAGACAGTGCTACATTTTGGTGTATATCACCAACGTGGCCGCCATTTTGAAACCCGCCATATTGGATGGAGTTCATTTATTTAAGTATCAAATGGGTCGTATGACATATCACACAACACGATAATGTTCCCAGAAAGTCATTACAGGTGTCAGATTTTACCTACCTCTTAGGGCCCTTACACATTATACGACAAGCATCCGATTTGTCTGACCGACTTTTGTCGGAAGCAAACCTGAAGCAGGTTTCCATCCGATCCGGTTTGGAACATCTGTTTCTCGCAATGTTTATTCATTAAACAATGAAAGGCCTTCGCGGGAAGAAGGCGAATGGAGAGGAAGGGAAGAGGGCGACAGAAAGAAAGATAGAAAGAGAGACAGTGTTGCTATCTCTCTCTCATTTTTTCTAAATTCTCTCTCTCTCTCTCTCTCTCCCTCTCTCTCTATATCTATCTATCTATCTCCATGAAGTGCGTTCCATCACTCCTGTCTCCCCCCTCTCTCTACCCATGCAGTGCGTTCCATAATTCCTGTCACCTTTTCCTTTTCAAGTTTGGGAAGAATCAATGTTTTTCGCTGTAATTTTGCTTGCACGTGGGAGATAGGTATGTAAAACTTGAATATGGTTAATTAGATAAATATTAGGCCAACGTTTCATTGTCTACCGTAGCGAAAACTGTGAAAGTGATTTTTTGCTTATGGAAAACAATGTTAAGGCAGAATTAAAACGAAAAAGGAGGGAAACCTACTCTAATTTTCAAAAACGAGAAAAGATACTCAGTTTTCGAAACATAATGAAATTGGTCAAATCAGGGCCGAATTTATGCATAGGCCCACTAGGTCCGGGCCTAGGGGCGCACTTTACAAGAAAAAAATATAATTTGCTATTTAGAACCCGAGATGAAAAAAATATTTAGGAAAAATCATTAAGAAAGAGCGCCATCACCTTTCAACCGCCTGACCCCGTCGTAAATAACTAACTTCAGGTAATTTAAAGTATGTTAATCCACATTAGAAATAGTACAACAAAGATTAGAGCCTATTTTAGGAACATTATTTATTCCTATTTTTGTCTTTGTACACACCAATGAGTCGCCGTGGCTCAGACGGTAGCGCATCTGGCTACGAATCGGGCAGCCCGGGTTCAAATCCCGGCCAGTGTTCCCATGCACCCATGCTTTTCTCTCAGTCTTCCCATGCCTGGAGCTCTGAGGTGCACTCCTCCTATCAAATTGAGTACCAGAGTGTCCTTGGTATCCCTGGGCGCCTTGGGAAGGTAAAGGCAGTCGAGCGTAGGACTGACTACCCCGCCTCACTTCGTACCGTAGGTCAAGAAAATGTGGAGCGCTACCTCCACATCCCTCATGCACCGTTCACGGTGCGTGCGTATCGCACAGGGGATAGCTTTACCTTACACACCAACAATCATTATTACACTTTTTTTTCACAATGGCTCCTGGTATCCTCAAATCTTCCAACTTTAATTTAACTCATTTCCCGATCGCATACAATGATGAAAGTTTGCACAGTGACGTACCTCCGGTGACAACACAATATTCCATTGCTATTTTCATATATTTATATAATTTGAAAGCACATGTAATTATTTTATTTTTTTTAATATTACTCATAAATACTACCCTGCAACGATTTGGCGTTTGACTGATTGCAGAACACTTGGGTAAAAAATAAATAAAATCACTTTTAAAAACAAACTTTTCTTAAACAATTCGTATTAAGAAGTAAAAAAGAAAGAAAAAGAAATAGTTTTGTTTATGCACGACTTTTTAAAAGAAAGCATAGGGCGCACCAATTGAAGAATTTATGAAGTGACTGTATATGAGATAGCGCCCCATGCTTTTCTTTTTAGTCATGCATAAACATTTTTTTTTTACTTTTTAGTAGGAATTGTTTAAGAAAAGTATGTCTATAAGCTTTTTTATTTTTTAAGTCTACGTTACATATAGGGCGTCGCTGTCATTGATACCTCTGCTAATGGGCAAGAGATACTTTGTGTTAAGTATACATGAAGGCGTAATTTACGGAAATTTTTGTATATGAGGAAAACTAAAGTGTCTTTTCGGGTCCGCAATGGGTAGGTACCGTTCGAATCCGGCTGTCAATCATCCACTGACTGGCATTTCCCTTTAGTTTCCTTCAGTTTCACGAGATAAACGTCAGAATGGTACCTTAACTAAGGTACCGGTCGCTACCCTCCCAAACCCTATCCTAGTCTGATCCAAAGATGGATTTAGAGACCTTACAAATTTTAAGAATATCTTAACGTGTCATTTACGACAACAGAAACATTTCCTCCCTAACTTGACTTTATACCTTCAGGAGATGAATATTCCCGGAAATGGTGTTTAAAATTCAAAGAGCTACTCAACGAAGCTAATGAGTTTGTAGTGTCGCTTTTGTCTATTCCTAGAGATTTATTTAACTTTGAACTTCCTAGTTCTTAGGGGCGACGTATTGGCGGGTGGACCGATACATAGCACGGTTCAATTCTGTAAATCTACGTTTCTTTTTTCCTACACAAAGAGAAGTGGAAAAGAGGATGAATCAATAAATGCTAAATAGCGAGGAGAAAATATGATGAAGTTACCATTCTTCAATTTACTTTAAAGTGTTTTTGTATGTCCTTATATGATATAAGTGTTTTGTAATGTAACTGTAATTTTTAGATATTTTAAACTTTATAAATGTATTTAGGAAATTTTAGTGTTTTGTATTGTGATTGGAATTGTTAATTTTTAGATTTTTTTCTCCTTAAAAACTTTATAAAGGTATTTAAGAAATTTTAGAATTTTTAATTGTTAAAATTGTAAATCTATCACTAAACTGCAATGTGCCATTTGTGATGTTCGAAAAAGTAGAATCCAAAAATGGCTGAAGCTAGGGTTCTTCTTAAAACTGCATAAAAGTCATGAACAAAATGTAATAACAATATTGTAGGCCTAAATAATAAAATTGAAAAAATAGTTTGTATTACATTCTTGTTCAGTGTAATTAACATATTTTCAACAACTAGCCTACAATAATTTAATTAAAATTGCTCAATGTATTTTAATGAAATTATTTTATTATTATAATATTATTTAAACGTACTTTGTAAATAACCAATTACCAGAGTAAAATAATTATTATCTCGTTATTATTATTCATGGCTAGAAGACGGAGGATGGAAGTGGTGAGGATGGAGGGACGGGGGCACTGGAAGTCATGTGCCTAGGGCGCCTAGACATATAAATCCGGCCCTGGGTCCAATGTATCTGTAATTAATCTTATTCAATTTTACATACTCATCCACCCATCCCTTCCTCACGTGCTAGCAAAATTACAGAGAAGAGCATGGATTCATTCTATTCCAAAATTAAAAAGAAAAAAAGAACATGCGTTATGGAACACACTGTATAAGCCAAGGGTATAAACTATATTTCTTTCTTTCTTTCTCTCTCTCTTTCTCTGTCTCTCTCCCTTTCCTCATCAACACATTATACGCATGTTTCCGACACATCGGACAGAAACCTGAAGACAGAATTCACTCGTTGGGTTAAAGTAATCGTTGCACTTCTTTGGTTAAAGTCTCTATCGCAAACAAATGACTGTGCGATACTGAGAGAATTCTTTTTGTGTGCTGTTGTCCACATAAGATTTTGTCTGCAAGTCTAACTATTTTTGTTTTGTCTTCCACGAGATCGGGTTACAGCGTACGTGCAGTCCTCAGTATTCAATGAATCATGACTACCCAATAATTCTTTTGCACAAGCGAAAAAAGGACGTCTTGTGGCAAAAGTTGAAACAAGAAGCAAGAATGAGGGGCTGGGGAGACAAGTACGGAAATCAACACTTTCAATACGGAAATCAACACTTATCACATTATACATCACACATAAACTGTTAATATTTCTATGTTAAGGAGTACATCACGATATATTTTTATATTCTCTTTTAATAATAGGAAAGTTTATGGTATTTAAGGAAGAAAATTAACAGTAAAACAGTAGGTAATGCAAAGAAAGAGGACATTTAATTATAGAACAGTGGGATGGAGACACTGAAACCGGACCGACGTTGTCTGATACAAACCTGAATGTATGCACGCGCTCATTGCTTTTGTATTGCCACTGCAACAAGATCCGCCTTCAGACAATCGGAAAGCCCAGTGGAGTCTTCAGGCAGCTGTCCGACAAAAAACCTGAAGAACTCTTTGTCTGAACGTGTACAAAGCCCCATTTAAAGCAATGCTCCACTACTCTTTCCGATTTCCTTCCTGCAAAAATCCTTCCGACATGTCTGAAGCAAATCGTAGCGTGTATCAGGGGTGTTACGGTGTTGGAGCTATCTTCACTGAAAGTTTGCCGCTATATACTTAAGTCCTGATATATTAAAGAATTTAACCAACGATTTCTAATTTAAAATTTCGCACCGCAATAATTATAATTATGTAGCCACTTTCCATCATTCCGCATTGGTGTATTGCCAAACTTTATTTACTCGTCGGTTTGTGAGAAACGAAGTTGTACTGTGGAGTCCATTCATATATCAAGCGGCAAACGTTCAGTGAAGATAGCTCCAACACCGTAAGAGGTAGGTAAAATCTGACACCTGTAATGACTTTCTGGGAACATTCTCGTGTTGTTTGATATGTCACACGACCCATTTGATACTTAAATAAATTACCTCCATCCAATATGGCGGGTTTCAAGATGGCGGCCACGTTGGTGATATGCACCGAAATCTAACACTATCCCACCAATCCGCATTTGTGTACTGTGATACTTCATTTCCTTGACGGTTTGTGAACTATAAGTCTGTACTGTGACTTTTTATTCACTGCAAATATAACCAATTTCACAATTTCAAAAAATTATTACATTAAAATATGCAGTTCGTGGGTCTTTTAATGTTATTTCCGGTATATGTACATTCGAATAAAGACAATAAAAAGTATTTCATATTAGTATTGATTGATCAGTTGGGAATGTTCCCACGTTGGTATGCTCGACCAGAAGCAGTGTTGCAAGCAATGCTTTCCAGACAATGTTCAAAACTTTGTGCTGAGGCTGTGCAAATAATTCTAACAAGAGATGTGCGTGACCTCGTACGCTCAGAACCACACTAAATTGTGCTTGGAATATAAATCGTTCATCCCAAAAACAGTGGTATGAGCTTTTCGCATGCAAAACTGCGCGTCTTACCACGAGAGACATTTGAATGATCACCTATTCAAGGTCTAAGAGAGAAACTTCGGTAACGCGAAGAAACAAAATGTCGATATAAGATGGATCAAAAACACATATTGCAATGTTGTGACCGACTGCTATATTTTCCTCTGCTTAAAATAATTACGCTATCTGAACAACAAACCTTTTCCACTGACTTGATAGTGTTGCCCCGCTATTCAGTCCGCAAAATGCAACTGTGGGATTTCAATGAAGTGGTCAAAGCAAAGTGAAACAAAACAAAATGCATATTTGACTAAAGCCACTTTTTCTCATTCAACAGCACTTCTGTATTCAATCAGTCCAATTTTCAAACGATGATATTGGTATGTCAATGTCATAACCTGCCTTTTTGCCAAGCATATTGTAACAAGGCTTGTACTTCGGTGCAGAAAGTTGATTGTATAGCACAGAGTGAAGTCTGATGATGAAATGACGATCGTGAAACTTTACTTGTGTTTTTTTACATTGTAGTCTTACTAAATCAACGATCCTTCTCACGTAGAGCTTATATTGCCGAAAGAAGTACACATCAAGAGGTTGGCAATATTTTGTTGTTTTAGTTGCAATATCCTTCCTTGTTCCTTGTTCGGAAAACTTTCATCTAACAGAGTACGATCTTTATGGCCTGACCAGGAATCACACAGTAATAGGCTCTTTGTATCGTCACGTACATGTTCACCAAGGACGGCAGTCACAAATTTTCATATGCTCTTTCGTCATTTTACTACTTTTGCTTCCCTCCACATTAATGTTTCGTGGACATGTTGCTTCAAATTTCTTTGAAACGTTTGGGCCAAAAGTGCCTTGTGGCTCTTGAACACAGATATAGAGCTTGTTAACTAATCTGCCATTCATTGATAAAGCCACATCAATCGTATAGCTGTGTGTATAGCAGTGCACAGGCTGCAAAACACCAGCTGTATTTTTCTCGCCTCTGTGAGATAGTGTTGACAATGAAGACATTTTATAATTAAATTGACTTTTATCACTGTTCCAAATATTTTCTTTGTCCACACTACATTCTGTTACATATTTATTCACTTCCTCCACAAACCCTTGTGCCTTCTGACGAATACTATGATCTTCTTGTATGTCCTTACGTGTGACAAACGTAGTAATATGCCTGGAAAAAAATGCCATATTCAGCCTTAAGTTTGTTGATAAAAGTAATCAAGTCTGTGAAACTGTCTAGACCAACCACTTTAGACGCTTCTAGTGCCCACGTTTGCAGATGCCACTAGTGAACAGCAGATGCATACTTTTGCTCTTGCCCTATCAAATTGTGACATTATATACTCTTTTATAGTTTTTAATTTGACATCCTATTTCCCTTGAAGTGAGCTCGAGCCCGCCTTTTACTAGTCACATAATCTAATATTACCTTGCAATTTGAATTACTTCGAATGCACTTATAGCGTCTCATACCTTTGCTATAGGAGTTGAAGTCACGGTTCTAATAGTCTTCATAAATGTTCTCCAGTATGTTGTCATCAACATCTTGTAATATACTGGTCCTCGACATTTTCGGTGGAGATGGTTCGTACTCACTTTCACTTGAAGGTTCCTGTTGCTCTGGAGATGAAATTTTTGTACTGTTGGACGGGCAAACTTCAGGTACGGGCTCTTCCTGTCCTTCAGAACAACTATACCTATCCAGCGTATCTTCATACATTTCTGCGTCATCCCCATTGTATTTGTGAATTATTATGCTATATAACACATTCGCGAACTCCATATCCTCGACTCGGATTACGTTTCTATATTCAACACGTTGCAACTTTGTCTCTAACAGTTTGACAACATTCATGGGATTAATTAGCCTCATGATACCGATGTACACTCTTTACACTCTAACCCGCAACCGAACACTCCAAAAGAAGTCCTCTTACTGCAGCTATACTATTCACACAACTAGAGTAAGTACTTGTTCGTGCAGGTACAACATGCCACTGTCGAATGGCGCTAGCAAACAACAGCTGCAATTTTCAGATGAGCGATTTATATTCTAAGCACATTTTCGTACGGTTCTGAGCGAGGTCACGCACATCCCTTGTAAGTATTACAGGTACCACTACCCCTTTTAACGAGAACCAGTTGGGAGAATGCTCATTTAAGCAAAAAAAAACTCTATAAATGTTAATGCCACATAATTGTCTGAACTGTGCAAGCTTAGTTTTGAAGTCTTGGAACCACCATTGGCTACACCTTTAACTAATAAAGAATTAGAAAGATTCTAAGACACGCCACTGAAAGTAGCGAATTGGCCTTCACACACACAAAGTGTTGAGAGAAGTGTTAAAATGGCTGCAGAAGTTGCGGGCTATGTTTACAGCCACGAGATTCGTGAAGGTTATATCAAAGCACAAGCAGCAAGCAAACATTTGATGAAAGAAACAACATGAAGAAAGATTTGAAGGTTTTGGCGACTTTCAAGTGATATCTGAGTTCCTTTTTTTTTTTTTTTCAAATTGTATGATTAGTACATAAAACTTGAAGTGAAGTGAATGTGAATGTCAATTATGTTTAAAATTCTCAAAATACGTAATTGTCAAACTAATTTTTATGTCGGTAGACGTTTTTTTTTAAAATAATTTTCAAGGGCATATTTACGTTTTGTATGCCAAAAGATAATACAAAATTGCTACCATTTTTTTAATCTTATTTGACCCCCTAAATTACACTGCATTCCCGTGCAACTAATAGACTAAAATCAAGAAGAGACATTATTATGAAAGTCACCCAAAATTCAGCGGAGCCAGTCATCCTAAAACACACTTGACTATCATGCCGTAAAAACACCTCCTTGGACGAACGAACAACTAAAATCCTACATAGGTAGTTTACACAAGAATGCAGGATTTGAGCTCACACTTGAGTCGAACACAACTAGGATGGACTTCCTAGATGTTACAGCAAATAAGAGACCAAACGGACGTTTGGAAACAGATGTATATTACAAACCTACTACAAGACGCGAATGTTTACACACAGATTCGGCACATCTAGCTACCGTAAAAATGATCACTGATTAAAATCATGGATTACGCCTTAAAAGAATTATAGACTATGAACAGAACACATTGCCGGTGAAAAATAAAGTTCGAGCATTTTTAAAGCTTTAAATATATGCACTTTCTAATGCACCCAGAAGATCGTAAAAGTTAAGGAAACAAAAGTTGATTTACAGAGAAAAAATAATTGTGTATGTATTTCAACCCAATAACTGCCTAATATCAGCAATGTGCATTCCAGAAGATATCCAGGACTATCACATGGAATATGTTGCGTAGTATCCGCAAGTGGAGGAGATTAGCAACTCTGACTAGAGTTAGTATAATAAACAAACATGTTTGAATGTGAATTATATAGAATGTAGATTTTATGCATGCAAACCATTCCATTTCCTTGCAGGAAGAAAGAAAAATAAAGTTGCTAATCAGGAATAAGGGCAATATACATGGATAAGCCAAGCTTCGTGAAATCGCATCCTGGCGCCGCAAGAACTTGTACACACCAGTGAATCTATTTCAATGCTTATAACGGGTCGGGATGGGTAAGTGTTGGAGTGCGCACTTGTGGTGCATAGGGTCCCCGGTTCGATCCTGGCTTGTGTTTTGTTGTGGACTAAAACCGTGTGAGTGAGTCTCTTGCCACTTTCTTCACCCCACCAATTCTGTCGTCATCTTCCATCCGCCCTGAGCCGAAGTTGCCTGAAGGACTTAAAATAAATTAAAATTTAATGCTTATAAATTAACAAAAAGTGTTCACAGTATTGTTTGACATCATGTTTTGGCTCTGCAATCTATATTCTGAAAGAGTTCATTCGGATCAGGTTTTCCACCGGGTCACCTGGTCTATGCTTTGGATACCCGAGGACAAAGTATAGTGTCTAATTATTTCCTTGCGTTTAAACAGTGCTTCATTTCAAGGGTGACTGGGCTCAGAGGTGTTATCCCAATGCACGAAAAATAATATGCCGAAAATTTCTAGTTCATTAAGTTCCTAGACCAGGTCACCTGGGTCACGAAAACTGATCCGGTCTCAGCTCTGACACAGGAATACATTCATGCCACTTTCTCTATATATATGTTTTTTTTGTTTGTTTCAGGATTTCAGAAGAGTTTGGTATTTCAATACTCCGTTATCATTCAATATATTGATACTGTTTGGTATTTTGGTATATCAATTTTTTGGTATATCGGTATATAGATATTTCGGTATATAGGTATTCGGTATAAGAGATACCGAATTTTCGATATCATTTTTTACTGCTCTATGGAACCACCCACCAAGGATACTACTCATATGAGATGTGAAGGACGAAGGAAACCCGAAGTTCACTTCACGTCAGAAACTAATCTTCAGTTTAAGAAAGATATCTTACCAAAGCAGCGTAAAAACAAAGGTTTTTGTATTTAGTAGACAATAAATGTGAAGAACGTAGTTATGGAATTTTCCACTCTAGAGGATATGGCTATCATCTGACTGTGAAATTCGTTTTAGAAGCAGCTACACAGTGAGATGAAATTATAATTGCAGGTACATTCTGGTGCTCTTTTGATAATGTATTAGTGTCAATAACCATACTGTTCTCTCCAAGCGACTCAAGGAATAACAGCACGAACGATGAATATAGGATATCAAAAGTGTTTTAAAAGTCCTGGGATCGTCTTCAGTTTTCCTTTTCCTGTTCTTCTGGACTATGACACAACGTTACAACTCTTCAATATTAGAAAATGTATAACAATAAAGCTTTTGCGGAATAACAATAAAACATAATCGTCAATGCGTATTATGTACCCAATGTAACCTCGAAAACATAATAACTGATGGCGACGAACACGAATTCATCGGGTTATAACGAGGATTAAAAATAATTAATAAATCTGAAATAATTTCTTAATCTAAGTCTGGTATGAAAATAAAGAGCTCATACGATCCTTTCTTATATCGAATGTGTCGATCAACAATACTTATTTTTACAACGAAATTATATACTGCATCGACAGTCCGTGTAGACGACATTTACCTCTGTATTTTATCTGATTTTACTGTTTGTTACTTCTTTAATATTGCTTTCCCTCATATGTCCGTTTTTATTTATTTAATGAACAATTTCTACGCAATTATGACAGAGAGGACTAGAGTATTATTTGTATAGTACTGTTTCTAAAACACGTCGGAAATTTTTGTTGAATTTTTTTTAAATTAATATTTTATGTATCAATCATGTGTGCGTGGCATCCATAAGATATACAAAAGTACCCTGAAATGCACTTCTTCAAAATTATGAATGGTTTGTACGTATCTCGCGTGTTTAGTACGTCAATACCTGTGTATCTTTCTGCATATAATATAAACCAGGGAATAAGTTATTACCATGACTTTATTCACTTTTTTACTTCTTTTGTTGTCAAATACTGTCTGTCTGCTAATTCTACACTCCTTGCTCTTTATGTTGGCACCATTTTTGTGAAAATCGGGCTTGTTGGAGCCGAGTTATAGTTCCATCTGTACTTCGAAGATTCACATGGCCATTGGCCAATATCCAAGATGGCGGAATAAAACGCTGAACTTCGGTCATGCAGATTTTTGTAGACTTCTGATACGTTATTAATTAAGGTTCACAGGGCCAGAAACCACAAACAGCATTTTTGTTGAAATTTGTTCTAGGTTATTCGGTAAATCAACTGAACTATAATGAATATGTCTATCCTTGTTATAGTTACATGTTACTGAAGGTAACGAAAACCTGTGAGTGCCTTCTCTTCCAATGTACCAATTTGCCAACAAGAACTACATCCAAAACACAACCATATACTCTTCTTGCGTGGTAAGATTAGAGAAGTGGAAAATTATCCGCCTATTATTTGCATACATCATTAATCTAAAGGAAACTGCTTCTGAAAGGGACAAGCTGTTGCACACTGGCCAGACAAGACACGCTTAATAGAGTTTCTTTGCTTTCCAGTATTTGCAGAGCTGGTCTATTCGCTCATTAATGTGTTCCTCTTTTGTGTTTATTTGAAAGGAGTCTTTTTCTCGTAATCTCAAATTACTGAGTTATCAGATGTTTGCTACATTGTATAAGCTAACTGGGTAAAGGAAACACGCTTTCAGATACTTCTCTCTTACGTCTTAAACATTTGATTTGAATTATCGCTTACGGTAATAAGAAAGGATATACGAAACTGTGCAAGAGTCAATAACAGCCCACTTTCAAATATGATTTTTATCTTTATGGAAATATTTTTAATCTCTTAGCTTCCATTATGTGTAATGTATCAGTAATGGAACTGGACACACATAATTATTTGGTTGAGGAACATTTCGTATTTAAAAAATCATAATGTCGGACCAAGAGCGTATTAATGTGAGCTGAAGAACCCTTTACATTTTTCCTAGTAATTTGATATGAATTTGCACAGGAAAAAAATGACATTATTTATTTGAATAACTCTTTCCATTTATGTATTGCCAATACGAGATGTAAGTGAAAAGTAAAAATCTTTGGTAAACTTTATTTTGTATGGGCCATTCTAGTATCTTTTTTACTTTGGCCCATCAGGACTATCCGTCACGTTCTAGTTAAAATCCACAATCACAAACATCCATGCCCGAGCCGGATTCAAAACCGGGACCTTCAAGTAGCTGGTTTAGCGCCCTAACCCACACGGTTACCAGGTCGGTAAGTGAAAAAAGTAAGTACGCAACATGTGAGCCTTTACTTACACAAGAATAATTACAGTGCACATGCAAGCTTTTACTTCCATATAAATTAACATCATTCTGCGATCCTGTAATCGATCGCCAGCCATAGAACAGCTTTATTCCAAATCCATGAGCGCTGTCACCAGACCTTTTTCTTATTGTTGGAGTAGTTGCAGTAGATTCGCCTATCATGCGGAGTTGATAAGCAGCACACTACAATTAGAGTGTTTCGGATATCACAAACTGACCAATAGCGTAGTGCCTACTTTCACAAGTACCTCTAACCCAGATAGTACCCAAACTTGTAGTAAGTTTGTACGAGGTTTGGCATTGCAAGTTTGCACAAAGTATGGCATTTCATTGCTGCACATCTTGCGGCAAACTTGCTAGCTGACACGTGCCAAATTTGCTACAAACTTTGCACGCCAAACTTGATAGAAACCTGTCTTATTAAACATCAAGCCTGTGGCGGAAAAAAATCTATTGTTTAAATTGGGGCTCGAACCTAGAATCTTCAGTTTTCTTTGTAGTCCGTCACTCTATCCATTACTCTATTATACCACATTTTTCTTTTTTTATTATATTTCCTTTTCAAAAAACATAGCTACAAAGAAAGTAAACAAACTATAGAACAACATATTCATAATGAAGACACAAAACCTTCTTAATACTAGAAAGAAAACAAAATCTCCCACCCCCACCCCACCCCGAGTCTGATTCATAGCCAACACTTACATCACACACAATTATAAAAAGATGCGATCAGGCACGTTTACATTTCTTCTATGATTTTTTAAAAAATTGCAAAACGCACCTTCCCATAATTATTCTCTAAAATTCTATATTGACATAACATATAGGCCGTGTACATTTCAGTACGGTATGTTTTTCAGACTTAAAAGTTAAAATATGTTCAATAAGCCATAATACAGCATTGTGTTTAGATGGCTGGAAGTATTTAAAGTCCGGGTATCTTATCAAGGAATTCACTGTCAAAAGTTGAGTTGAGGCTCTACACATTTTTGCTATCAAACTCACAGAAACATCCATATATCTCGCATTTTAACACACTCCTGAAGTTTATGTTCAAGAGTTTTGCTCTAGTTAAAAAGAATCATGAAGAACGGCAGATCTTCGCGTGGCGCTGGCAAAGGACACTGTTAGCGGCACTCAGATAGTATACAGTTAGTTTCGGATCTACCGAAGTATAAGTCCGATCTTGATGCTTGAACTTACATTTGGAAGCTCTTTCCAATACTAAGACACAGGAAAAAAATGGGTCGGTAGGATCTCCTTGGGCTCCCTAGGGCGCAAAAAAATATCAAAATTTCCAATTGTTTAGGATAGCACTGACTCCAGACCATATAGGCGGCCGAAACTTACTGGATCTTATTCTACGCTTCAATACGTTTCACACGGTGTATCATACGTTAAAATCGGTGGAGCGGTTCAAAAGTTACGACTTTTTTAACCGAATCACCAAATTTTCAGAAATGATAGAAAGGTATGTCCGTCATTCTGTGTGTCTTTTTGTTTTAGCCCCAAATGGGTGGTACTGGGGCGTTTTAGGGGTCCATTGCGGGCCCCCATCATGGGGTTAAATCCAAGCTTAGATTTTTGATAGGAGTTACGGTTTTTGAGATATGGAGCAAAATCGATCTTGTATCCTCCCACCATAGTGACACGTGCCACTTTTAAAATACGAGCCCGTACGGAGAACACTCTCCGCCGCTGCTTCACTCATCTGGCATGACGTAAAGGAGAAAAATGTAAAGATACATGACCGTACCTAATTTTATCTAACCTTCACGTTCCCATGGTGAGTAATTTAAAATGTACTTTCTGTCAAGAATATAAATGTATGTTTTGCGCGGGATTGCATCCTGCCCCTTGTTGCTATGAGAAAAAATGCTACACATTATCGGTTATCCACCTCGTCCTTTAATCGAAACAAACTGTGCTTTATAGGCAATAGTCCTCAACAAAATCATTCAACATTTACTGATACTCAGAATGCTATAAATCACGTTTATAAGCAGGAAATACTTTTCTTTGTTACAAGACAGGAGTCCTTATAGACCACCGTCCGTTTCCAATAAATATCTGTTTCCATCACTGCCAGCGCAAAGCCTCGGTAGCCTAATAATTAACGTTCTTGTCTCAGCCGCGTGGGTTCGCGGCTTCAAATCCCGGTCGAGTGTTTTTTTTTTAAGAAAATTGTGTAAGTTCGGAAGTTAAAACCCTGAGGAACACAATATTATCTTTTTTTTTTAAAAAAAAACTGTTAATTCAAATTACTGTATTTTTTAAATCTTTTTTTTTTATAGGCAGCCTTACAAAATAAGTGATATCAGTACAAAACCCCGTTTGGGGTAAAAGGAAGAGTGACACAAGAATTCTACTCACAAAAGAAGTGATATATATTTTGCGAGTGACCTTCCTTGTGTCACTACGGCGAAAGTATTGCCTTGTTGTGGCACTGTGTACCACAACTCCCTATTCCCATCAACAAATGTGTAAATAAATTATATGTACTGTAGTAATTCATTTAACTTGTAATATATTACTAATTATATTGTTATGCATATATGCTAATAAGGTAAATGGTATTTTAGAAGAAAGCCCGGCCGGGACATATTAGGTGTTTAATCATATTAATATTTTGTTGTTCTATATTAATATTCTTATGTACTCAGTTTTTGTAATTGTTTAAAATATCTGTATGTACTTTTCAAAGTATCTTTCAGCTGAACCAGGAGAAAGTCGAAAAGAGCAGGGAGCCAGCGGATTTCTCTTCGGCCAGATTCTTTATATTCTTTCTTTATTTTTTCATGGTACAAAAAGGACTCTGAGGGAGTGAATAGCTATTTTTTTGCGCTGTTTTTTGTTGTTGGCTGAGCTACCCTTGTTTCCTCTCCTTTGGTAGCCAGCATGGTCAGTGGGCTGTGTGCGTCAGGGAACATACAGATGCTTATCAGAATAATGGAAACACCTGTAGTTGACAACACGTCAGATGTATGGGTTGGCAGTGGTGTCGTGGCGACCGCAGCGCCGGACTGCTGGTGGTGGTGTGTTAGGTCGGTCTCCATACTACGTCAGGCGTCGTGGAACAGGAGTGTGCAGTGACTGCAGCAGACGGAGGTAGTGTAAAATGGGAGACCTCTCAGAGTTTCAAAGAGGGCAAATTGTTGGTGCGCGGTTATGTGGAGTGAGTGTGACGGCAGTGGCTAGTGTGTTAGGTGTGTCGCCAGGGACAGTGTCAAAGGTGATGACGGCCTACACAACACACGGGAAAACCACACCGGGGAAGCGGAACAGTGGGCGGAAGAAAAACATCAGTGACAGGGCACGCCGGGTATTAAAGCGCATTGTCACGCGGAACCGTCGTGCCACTGCGGCGCAAGTGACGGAGGAACTCAATCAGCACCTCCCCCAACCTGTTTCGACAATCACAGTCTGCCGCGAATTACATGACATGAACTTACGGGGTCGTGTTGCACGGGCCAAACCTCTCATCAGGGACCAGAACGCTTTAGCACGCCGCAAATGGTGCCGCGACCATGCAAGTTGGACCGTTGACGACTGGAAACGTGTGGTATGGTCGGATGAGTCACCATTCGCCCTATTCCAAACCACGAGCCGTGTTTATGTGTGGAGAACGCCCAAAGAAGCGTATGATCTGCAGTGTCTCCGCCCAACTGTGAAACATGGCGGCGGCACGGTGATGCTGTGGGCCGCAATATCATGGTTTTCATTGGGTCCTGTGGTCACACTTCGCGGACGCATCACTGCCAACGATTATGTCGCAATTTTAGGAGACCACTTGCATCCTATGGTCCGGATGTTGTTCCCGGACAATGACGCCATATTCCAGGATGATAATGCACCCATTCACACAGCTGGAGTTGTTGCAGCGTGGTTTGAGGAACATCGGGATGAAGTTCAACACCTCCCCTGGCCC
>JAGDQP010002257.1:14496-25841 GCA_022664845.1 Lepisma saccharinum
AATAAATCACAGCCATATTCAATCCACTAGTGGATGAGGGAGGAGTTGGTCTACTGCTCCCACGCTGACAAAACGTGTTCGGAGAGAAGACCTGACACTCTCAACTGTGATCGCCACTGTCTTTTATTCACAGCAGCACCCCAATTGCATCACCATGCTGAGTGGGCACAGATCCAGACCCTCTCGCTTTCGGAAATCCCTTGGCAGACCCGGGCCCCCCACAATCGGCAGTCATCTACGGCAAGCACTAGACCAGCGGGTCGATCGGTTTTCAGCATTAACCCTCGTGTGTAATGTAATTTGAACGTTGCCGTCTCTCATAAATTTCCTTTGTTTCGCTGGTGGGCACATAGTTTCCTTGTTAGGAAACACGAGTAAAATTTCGAAGTGTCGTTCCCAGATGGCTGTATTATAAATATTTGTTTCCCGCCTTTTCTGAACTTGGCGGTTAGTCTTACGTCCATAGACGGGACTCCGGGCACCACAGACGACTCAGTTGTCATTTAAAAAATTCAATTTTTCGTATTACTTCCATACCTTTGCGCCTATCCGCATTGATTTACACTAAATCTTGCACACATGTGCATTAGGTATTGTGACAGGTCATAGCGATATATCCGGAGCAGCAGTTGTCAGTATTGCCAACCAATTACTAAAAAAAATAATATATTCTGGCTCGGCGCTCGGAAGCTCCTGGCGTCGATCCCAGCAGCCGATCATTCTGACAGTTCTCTATGGCTTTTCCAGCCCCACCAGGCTAATGGGATGGTATCTTCAAACTATGCCCTCGCCAGCTTCCTTCTCTCATCTCCCGTTCCCTTTCCCGATCTAAGCCAAAAATCCCTAAACGCAGTAAATAAAGTACGACACCGATATTTGATGATCAGAAACCTGTGCAAGGAATATACTGATATTTGGAAAACTGTATATTGATCAGTAAGTTTTACTAGATCTTATGCGCATAAAAATGAGAATTTACTTTTTACTTGCTAATGAAAGTTACCGGAAGTTGCTATTTGTTTTCAAGAATAGAAATATGTACGCAAACAAATGACAAACGTAAATAAAAACATTGTTGACTAAGAAGTTACATGATCTAATGGTAGATAGGTGAGAGCAAAACGTTTTTCTTGAAGTTGGTGTATTTTTCTAGGTTGGAATGTTATTCTCTGAGTGCGACCAGCATTGAAGTGAAAATGTCTTCTCTCTTCATCGAATAAGTGAAATGTTTTAAACTATCATAACAAAATTCCACATGGAGTAGTAGTTCCTGTCTGTGGAAAAGTAAATTGAATAGTACACGTTAATAACAAGTGAGATAACTCACTGTAACTGAATGAAGCGAGTTTTCAAAAACTAACATATTTCGGACAATTCCTTGTAAATACGATCTAGTTATAAAAGTAACCAGCAAATGCTGCCATAAACAAAATACAGTATATTATACACAAATAATACATACGTCGAGAGATCACGGAAACTGTTGGAAATAATTTCCATTCACCTCTATACATAGTTCGGCATGTCTTCGAACTGAAGCTCTGACTCGTTCGTAGATAGTTTTCATTCGCTGGAAACCTTGAGTAATTCGTTGCATTAGTTGGTCTCGTGTTTCTACTGGTAGTGCATAGACTTCACATTTCAAGGAACCACATACATTGAAATAGAGGGGATTAAGATCAGGTGAGCGAGGAGGCTATGCTATCGAACCACACTGACCAATCCACCGCTCACCAAACGTGAGATGTCTGGCATTCATTTGGAAATGTGATGGTGCGTCAACATGCATGTACAACATATGTTGCCTCTTTATTAGAGAAATATCTTCCAAAAGAGCTGCTAGGGTATATGCTCTAGAAAATGAAAATAGACACCTCTATTTACTCTGTCTGGTAAAACGCATGAACCTATCAGGTTGTCATGTACAATGTCTGCCCAGATGTTAACTGAAAATCGGTGCTGATGGCGCGACTCACTAATGGCATGGGGATTGTCTTCTGACCACATACAGTATGCTCGTTATGAAAATTAGTAATACCATCACGTGTAATAGTTGCTTCATCAGTAAATAAAATCAGAAACAAAAAGAGGAGATTCTCGACGCACATTTGAAGTAACCACTAACAAAATGTGACCCTTGCTGTAAAGTCATTAGGGGGAAGAGCTTGAGCGCGTTGAATATGGTATGGATATAACACAGCAATTCTTCATGTAATATTTGTAACACAGAATAACTAATGACTTCTCACACAATGCTAAACGACGTGAGCTTACACTTGGATTATTGTAAACAGTACACAGCGAAAACTGTACCTTTGTGTAGTGCGTGCAAAATACCGATTTTGTACCTACAATTTTTAAGAGGCAGTGGCGAACCCAGGGTTGGGTTTAGAAGGCTTGTTCTTTGTCTCCCAATTCTTGGAAGGAACAGATTAATAGAAAAAAAAAGACAGTAAAATATGAATCCCTCTGCCCGTCACTGGCTCTGAAAAATAGGCGGTATAATGTACCCACAATTTTTTAGAATAAGCGTTACTTAAAGTACCGTGCCGGCATTCAGCTGTTGAAACAGGTAAAAACCTTGAAAAGATTGCTTCAAATAATAAATTATCAGCTTTAGTTAATAAATGTTTTGTCTGTCTACCTAGAAATATTGATATGGTAGAAGGAAGTGAATGCTAGTTTATGAAAGGAATTTATTGAAGTTTGTGATTTGTTCTATGAATCAATCTATTTTGAATGATTTATTGGATTAAGCTAATTTGTATTAATTAAAAAGATTTATTGACATTGTTGCTCGCTGTATAAATTTAATTAATTTGAGAAATTACTTTTGTGATTGTTTCTTATTGTTGAGGAACAACTTAAAATTGCAGTAGTCTATATGACATGGTAAACGTCATAAAATAATGTATTGGGAACCAGATTGTAGATGTTTTTGTCCGTTTAGTTGCAGTTCTTGAAATAGAGGTCAGAAATTGTTGTTTAATTTGTAGTAAATAGGGAAATGATTTAGCTTTTGAGAAAATATAAACAAATTGTATAGAGAATAAATGTATTTAATGGAATAAGATGTTGAGTAAAAGCCAAAGACAAGTTTACGTCAGGAATTGAACAAAATAAGGTTAGGAAAAAGCAACGTCATAGTAGCTTGAGGTGCTAATGTATTTAAAGGTAGCAGTATAGTTAAATTCTTGGATTTTTTTTCTAACTGATATTGTAATAAGTGTGAATTGTACTATTACCAATCTTATATTTCTCTGCGCAGCAAGGCCCTTTTATCTATGTTCATGTAAACTTGTCCTGAATCTGGGATTTTACGAAACGAGAAAGCAGGGAATTTCGCAGAATTGGAGCAGTGTGAACCTTTCTCAAACTGGTGCGACGGAATTGCGCACACTTTAAATCCCGAATTGCGCACAATCTTCATTGACCTGTTTTGCGCACAGATTTTGGTCCAACGTTACCATTTTGACAGCTCTAAAATTTGTGCGCAAATCAGGTTTTTTTCCTTTAGAGTAGAAATTAGAAATAAAATATTAATTCTCGTAAAGGATTAAACAAATATAATTTGGCCAGTAAATGTAGCAAGTCAAGATACAATTTACATAAAACAAGAAACCCATCCAGCTGTTAACGTTCTCTTGGTTGTAACTTTAACCCTACATTTTTTTAGAAATTTTATCCGTCCTGTCTCATATTCTGAATATGTACCACTTTTAAGCATCTGATACTGCTTCACTATGAAGTTATGTCTTTTCAAATCGTCGTTTCTTTGTGTTCTGACCTCGCATTTCGAAATTGATCGTAATTTCAATTTTGTTTCTGACTGTTTCTTGAGCACGGTTGATATCACCTCATGAATGTCTGGAGACAGTTCATTGTAGTGCGTATGAAAGGATTCTGCCCCATTCGTCGCCCGAGGAACTGCTGAAGGTTCTGAAGCCCATATTCTAGGTGGAAACCTAATTAGAACGAAGCAAACAATTATTAGCTATCATGCCATTTGTTTCATGCTATATAATGTCATTTGGTATTTCAAGACCCATATAAATATAAGATGTATACAAGATTTTTTCAAAATATACCCTCCAATGTTCATTAATGAATGGAATAGTAAAAGTTAGTAAATTAAACTCAAACAAAACACGACTTACGTACCTGCTAGTTTCTTCGATGTAATTTTCGAGCACGTAGTCGGAGAAGTGAAGGCCTTCATTGTCCGGTGCCACTGATATCAAATGTGCAAAAGCATCGGGTACTTCCATTGGATGCAAATATGAAAGACCGAAAAACGATTTTAACCGCATCCCTGTAAACTCAATTACACTGTTTCGATAATGTATGACTTCTAATTAATTTTAATCTATATTCTAGCAATAACAATAATACTGACAATTTATAATAGGAGTGATCTGTTATCTTGTACTGAAAGCAGTGGCGTCGCAAGGAAATCAGCTTTGCTTAATTTTGTAAAAGTTTACCGAAAGTTTATAAGTTTCAATGCTCTGATTAATTATCTAACAAAAAAAAATTGAAGTGAAATCACGTACGATACCTACCTAATTCAGACTACGGATTCAGGTAGTCTCGATATAAGTGTTTTTTGCCCTGGATCTTTCTCCATCCAAGATTGCCCCAAATGAAATCGACACCCAATGATCTCACATGCTGGAAATATCTCCCTGATAGCTTCGTGAGCTGCAGTTTTGATGTTTAAATGGATCGATCTCAAATTTATTCCAGCTTCTAAACTTCTTATCATTTCCCACAATGCTTTATAAGTTTGCTTATTCTTTCCCGGGAAAAACGCATAGCATAGAGGCAAATAAAATCCGTTTTTGTATGCGTGAATAGTATACAACTGATGAAAATGACGAGGAGCATAAGAAAAGGTACCGTCAGCGTAAATCTCAACATCACTTGTCTCACACAATAAATCTGAAAAGCCAAACGAAAACAGTTGTTACTACATTTGTATTATAATGTTATTAACAATAATACTACAGTTAAATTATTATAAAAACCTGATAATGAGACATACAAACACGCTTTAAACTGAATATAGACTATTCAAGCTTTTATTCTATATGTTTATTAACATGTGTAGTACATAGCTTGTAGTACATACGAATATAGTACATAGCTTCTCTACACGTCTTAATATCCTTATGCGTTATTTCCTCTGCATTTGCTGAATTAAAGAGCTCACTTCTAATAATTTTATTTGGCCTTTCATTCGGGTAATTCGCTGCTCTTTTCTTACAGATTTCTCGTAGCTCGTGCCTTTCTACCTTTGAAGAGTCACTCAAGTGATTGTGCTGTCCTCTTTCTTCCAAAATAACAGTTCTCTCGCTATCAGTGATAATGACTGCACAATATGATTTCAATGTGCACCTGGAAAAGATATGTCAAAGTGTCAGAATATTTGATATATCGTGACCAAATTTACTTTTCTATACATCGAATAGTCAAAGCCTAAGTTTAAGTGTACACTAACAAAATGAGTTAATGTTTAAGTGTACACCTACAATACATATATAACTTTGAGTGCGTGTGACGGTTTTAGAAAGATTTACTGGATTCTGTTTCGTATAATAAGAATCTTGAACAATAATACAGTAAAATAATAATAAAAGAATTATTATATGTTCTTTCCGTCGTCAACTAAGTAATTAATAAACCTTAATTTACTTCCCGCCACTCTGATCCCTTCTTAGTTTCCCGAAATCGGCGATACTTAAATCCATCCTTAATCACACAAGCAAATCCTTTCTCAGTAACACTTACTCGGAAACTATGTCCAGTAACATTGTCCACTATGTCAACAAAACATTATTTGAATACATAATTTTTCAGTTGGAATTAAAAGTTAGAAAACTATTCTTTATTGTTTGTTTTCATTGTTTTAGTAAAGGGTTGTGCATTGACGTAGAGGTGTCCGTCCTCAGATTGTAGAATGTTTAACCGAATCTGGAATAATTCTCCTGTAGCTAAATTTATTGCTTGTGTAATCTTAGTAAATGCTTCCGTATCCTTTGGAATTCCCATGGCAAGAATGGTAGATACTCATCTAGTGAATTTATCTGTTAATTCAGTCATTTTTTTTTATTTATCAAATCTTCATTGTCTGCAGTAGCAAGAGTTCGTGTACCCACCAGAGTACCACTATTTGGATTTTTTGTGTGTTTTCATTCAATTTTGATTGGCTATTTGATGATTTAACAGTTTCAGGTGTACAAATTATGTTGTTTCTTTCCTTGAAAACTTTTTCAGGTAGAAAGTAATTTTTGTTTGGAGGCCTACGCGGGCAATTAAAGGATCCAGTTCGATGTCCCTTTATCCTACAAGTCCCACAATAATTCCTATCTGGCGTTATTTTGTATGTGTAACTCAAATGATTTTTACCGCATTTGTAAAAGGAAGGATCTTTGTTGCAAATTTTGTTTTGATGGTATTGTTGGCAAATTCCGCATGGATGTGGTCTTCCAGCCGAATGAGATTTCTGAACTCGATGTCTAGTAAAACCTATGGTTAGTCCATGAGTTATTAGAGAACTTGTTGATGATAACCTATCGTTTCTAATTCTTGTAATATTCGTTAGTGGAATCTTCCTTTCTTTAATTAAGTGTTGTTTTAAATTTTCAATTTTTACATTTGTGTTCACATCTCGGACAACGCTTGTAAAGATAGTAGTGGTAAACGTCCTCTGAGGTATCTACTGTTTCTCGTTAAAAGACTCTATTATAGAACCCTGGCCAAAATCCTTTGGTTGGAAAGCTTTAAGGAATTCCTCTTTGTTCTGGAAGACTAATCTGAGCCTGTTTATTTTCATTGCTGGATAAGCTATCAACTGAATCTTTGGTAGTTTACGTTTTATTCATGCTTGAAATGCCAAAGGGTTTTTGAGGTCTAATCGAATGTTCTTAATTAAGACTACATATTTTGAGATATTGTTGACATTATCACTTCCATCCTTCTCTAACGTTCCTGGAATGTATCTATTATTATCTTCCTGACAATTGTCTGATACTTGAACATCATTATTTATGCAAGAGTAAATGTCTGTGCGTGGATCTGAGAACTTCTGAAAGTAATTAGGACAGTAAGGAACTGGTAATGATTGGAGGGTTTTTTACTTTCGAGGAATAACTATTGTTAGATTTAGGAGAGGATTCAGTTATCTTTTGATTTGAAGTTGGATTCTTAGGTGTAGGTATTTGAGAAGGAGAGGAGTGAGGTGTGTTTGGAGTGGAAGTATCTTCCTTCAAGTCGGAAAAATTACTATTTTTTAGGATTGGTTGTGTTGGTTGATAGGTATTGACCTCATCTTCTTCTTGTAGCTTCTTCAATTGTCCCCTGTTGCCTTCCGATTTCTTCTTCCTTGTCAAGTTTTGATGTTTAGGAGAGTTTTTCTTTAGAAAGTATTCTCTCGAAATTGAACTTTTAATTGCAAGATGTTCGTGATTGGTGGACTACAATGTAATGAATGGTTGGTGTATCACCTTATTTATAATGAAGGTAGTACCAAAAGTTTTGCTACCCTTCAATTTTGCTACCCTTCCAGTCCACCAATCAGGTTCGTCCTCTAAAGTAGTCACTTCTTGTAAACACCTTTCACTTGTTAGTGAAGTCATAAACACAACAAAAGTCAGAACATTTTCAATCTGACAACATTGCCTTAGGTTTTTTGTGCGCAATCCTGTCAATTATGACAGCTTGTCAGCCGCTTATCATATCAAACTGATAAAACCGGAAAAGTGTGCGCAATTCCATTGCACACTGTCAAACGCGATAAGTTAATGTATATGAACAGAAGATCAATCGAGTTATCTTTTCTGATATAACCAACAACGAACCGGCAACACGAAGGAAGACCCAGAAATAAAGAGAAGATATATCACTTTATTGATATATAGGCCTACTGTATATACGCCGAGCAGAACAAACGTCGAGTCAAAACGCTAAAACCACTACATTTTACCAAAAAAAGTTTCTGCTAGAAGGAAAATTTGGCAAAACAACACCCAGAAATATTTTAGCTTTTATTTCGGCTTGTTTCCCTATAAACAAGCATTTCATATATTCCTTGGGATAATAATGGTACGGTATCAATACCATATATTACCTGATAGTATGTAAAGAACCCAACTGCCGGCTCCTCGCCAAATTTAGACCTGGAAAATATTTATACCTTTTCCTAATTACGTAATTTCTCAGATAGGAGTTTCAACATAAACTCTTCACTTTGCGCTATTAACAACTGGGATTAACCACAGTTAACAAAACCACATTTTCGTTTGTAAACCACAGTCAAAAAGGTATAGCTTAACTTCAGAATTATGTTGTTGGCTCGTATTTTCTTACTAATCGAAATTATTATTATTTCTCACTTAAAACTCCATTTTTCAAACTCAACTAGCACAGAGTTCTTATTCCACTTCTCGGTCTCATTTTCATGAGCCAATCAAAATTATTTCTTATAACCAATTGAAAACATAAACCCTAGTAATCCTTCACAGATTCTCAAAGGTAATCGTAACTTCTTATTTATCAGAAATAGAGAGAGTCATCTTACAATCGTATGAAGTTCTAACCATAGTATGTCACAAGTAGACATTTTCATTCGAAAAATAAAGGTCCTTTTTTAAATTTACACTACAATAGTTTTTAAATGGGACTTACACATTCGTGCCCTTTTGGATTGCGGTGAAGATGGACCTTCATCTCTACATCGCATGGATTCCGCTAGAATTTTTAGTTTGAGAGGGCGTAAAGTCAAAATTTGGAGGGTGTAAATGCAGTTTTGCACGGTTTTTATAGTTTTTTCACCTTAAATATTGTAAAGTTGGACGAGCTGCTCTCGAAGATTTGAGGGAGCAACACTGCCACACACCCCACAGGGGGTCTGGCGGAATCACGGCTGCATCGTACCAAAACACAGTAGCTTCACGAAGGGGAGGGCGAGCGGGGCCCTAGCCCCGGGCCTCAAATGTCAAGGGGCCCCCCGCAGCTCAACAGTGGGACGATATCGAAAAAACTGGGACAAGATCCCAAAATTCAAATTTAAAATATAAGCTCGATGTTGTAGTAAACTGTCCAATAAACCACTCCGTGTGTAGTTCTGAAACTCATAATCTTAGTGCATGTCCGCTCAAATTTTCCAATTTTTTCAACATTTTCGGAACGTGGTGATGTATATTTTCTGTCTGCAGCAGAAATCGAGGCAAATAATCTGTTATGTAAATATGGTAGGCAGAGCCGTTGTGAGGTATTTCAGCGGCCGAAATGTCGCCCCCTTTTTATGGGATTTTTATTTTCTTTAATTTTAATATATTGTATAGGAATTGAAAAAAAATGAACGTAATAATGCGCATGTCACTTATTTCAGTTTTATAAATTTTGCAAAAAAAAAAAGTAACTCGAATTGCTCATGATTTGCATAGAAAACGAACATTTTTTTCAACCTGACAACTTTTTATTTCGGTGCTTAGTATATTTGAAGTTTTTTAATATATAGTTTTCGATGCCACTAATTTGGGTAGGTCTTCTAGTTCGGCTACAGTGCAATCATATCTTTAATGTAGTTGAGAGGTCAGTCCTAATGTTTTTGTAATACATGTATATCGAAAAACTAAATTTCCCAAATTCATCAAGACGCACACAAAAAAAGCTAAGCGAGTCAAACTCTGATTTTTCGTTAGTATAAAGTTTAGCATACATATTTTCAGGGCACCCAACATTTAGCTGCCACTAGCTGCAACCTTCTACGTAAAATCTCCCCAAGCGTGAGGAAACGCGTTGCGCGCATAAATACTTGGCGATGATGCGTATAGAATCCGCACCTCTTGTAAAAAAAAAGATAGCGTAGAAGTGAAGGACTGGTTAACAGTAGTAACGCTGTAGTGAAATGGGGTGGGGTGGGAGGTGGTGTGCAAGAGTGATGGATTAGACTCATTAGAGGAATGGGGTGGAAATGGGACATATCTAAGGTGCAAAAAATCATATCATGTCTTCCACGAGTTGTTACCTCCAAAAAGGGATATAAGTCTTTCAGAAGTGATGATTGCTTTCCTAATTAGCCCTGACCTCTTGAGATCACATTGGAAAATTTTGTACGATTTTGGTCATGCGTAACGTGTCTGACATGTTATTACTAAAAGTATAAATGATATATTTCCCTAGACGTATGCGCATTGTGACCTGAAACATTACTACAGCAGGTACAAATCAGATGTCCATTTCGAAACGGGTTCTTCTGCAAAACCTTTGAAATTGAGACATTGGCATTGCTCAAATCATTTTATCCCTTTCGAACACATTAGTAAGAGTTTGCGATTCCAAAAGTCATCAAATTCATTTTAAATTAGAAGTGTATAACAAGTGTTTGTGTCAATTTAGTAACATTTATGGCGCTCGGACAAGTACCCGTTTGGAAATGGACGCCTGGAAAGATAACTGATGGTCTCTGTATTTTTCACATATCTATATAGCTGAGTAATTCCACATTTTTGGTAACGTTTGTTTTGACATGCATTGAAGTACGTACGGTTGAAAAGCATGACTATCCACAATCTCAATATTCATTATAACGCATAGCTTATAGCGAGTGAACGGGAAGTTCTCCGTCTTCACTAGTGAGTCCTCCGCGCGTTCCCCAGTTTTCCGAGGGGCTCGGAATAACGGGAAATAGGATATTATGGCCAAGAGCAGCAGTCGGTCCTCACGATTGTGTTCGCGAAAGGGCCTCAATCAAAATCACTTGCACCGGGCCCCAGATTGCCTTGCGCCGCCACTGCCAATAGACTCACGTTTTGTTGGAACATTTCACCCATTTCAGGAAAGTTAGGTCACCATTTGCTTGGCATAACAACTCTTCACATATCCTGACACGGTCTCCTTTTCGTTCGACTGTTTACGGCAAAACGTCGCATCTACTGTCTTTTGGTCAAAATCGTGTGACATCTGATGTTCAGCTCAGCGGCGACTTCACAGATGATGAGACGACGACGGTGTGCACAGATGATATGTTCCAGTCTTTTGACGCGATCGATGTCGGTAATTCTGGACGGTTTCTTTATTAGTCCTTGTAATTAATATGGTGAAAATTATACCGAAGTCTAATGCAAAATTTAAAATTGAACTAACCATTGCGAGAGGGATTCGAATCAACTGTGCTTTTCTACAGAAAATCATGCTTTGGTGATGCTGTACCCTGCATTGCCTGAAGTTTCCTATAGATAAACAACTTGAGATATAATTTCCAAAAAGCGCCTTCACGCCTGCGGGTCACCTGGGTTAAAACGCATCTTTACTTGGGAATGTGATTCCAGAGTCGGCCTTAC